>PVIU01030659.1:0-15803 GCA_004026605.1 Ondatra zibethicus | reverse complement strand
GCTTTTAAGCTTATATTCCAAGTCTTCTAAAATGTAGTTTTCCTTTTCTTTTTTATAAAAGTATGCTGCTTAACTCATCTATATTTACCTACCCTTGTGATTTACTCATATCCCCTCTCTGTAAATGCACTTCTTAAGTTTCATTTTCTATAATAAACCTTTTGTACTGTTGTCTAAGCCTTATTGTACCAATCTCCTTGATTAAGTGTCTATAATATACATGCATGTACACAATGCATCTGTATTGCTTCAATTCATTTATATAACTATGTATTTTATACTTGTGTGTTTACATCACAAGATTCTGAAAACTACATTAGTTAAAATTTTGAAATTTAAATTCAACAGATGAAAATTCAAATTTGAAAAACTTAAATTTTTTATGACCTCTACATCTAGCACGAGTTCTAAGCTTAGCAAATAAATGATGATGGAATAGGATAGAACATGACAGAAAGCTATCTTATTGCATGAACAGTCAGGGGACTTCTCACATTGGATAAATAGGAGAATTAACACTTGTCAATACTGGATTGATTGCAATTTTGAAATAATTATCAGATTTTTTTTCTAACCAGAGATGCACATAAACAAAAGAGAAGTAAAATTGAGTCCTTACAATACAGTACTTAAGTAGGAATTCCATGTCTCTACCAGTGGTCTCTGTGGCAGGTCGTATAGCTCTCAAACTTGGAATCAGATGTCTTAAAGTTCTGTTCTCAGTGATAAATATTTTATGTCATGAAGGGTGTTGATTCTTTAATGATTCAAATATATTTATTAGAAATAAATTGTATAAAAATGTGGCTTTAAATTTTAGTTGATATAATCTTATTGTACTTACATAGTCCTATATTACTATAATAGAGATAGTAAATGAAGTATTTCTCCTAACTTTTAGAAATGGGTGTCTGTGTTGTCCCTATCTGTGAAGAGACAACATGGACAGTTTATCCAATTCTGATTGTCCTAGCCTCAACCTCTAATGCTGTGACCCTTTAATACAGTTCTTCATGTTGTAATGATCCCCAACCATAAAATTATTTTTGTTGGTACTTCATAATTGTAATTTTTCTACTGTTATAGTTCATAATGTAATCATCTGTGTTTTACTGATGATCTTAGGCAACTATTGTGCTACTCAATTTGCTTATTTAATGGCCATCATAACTCTTTGAAGGAAATGGGGGTTAGTTGATATATTCCTCTGTCAATGAGAAAATTAACATTGGAAGAGATGAATTTCGTTTCTTTAAATCCTAAAGGACAGTCAGACAAACTCACCTCAGTGTGGCACTAAAAAGATCTTTGTGCTTTTCACCATGTTGTTCTGCACCTCTTCTTGCCTCCAAAGTTTTGGTCACATTGGGAAGCAAATCCATCATTCTATAATCAAAAGCTATTTCCTTCCTTCATATTACCTATTATCAATAAAATGACCTTTGAAACTGAAACAATTTGAATTTGTTTTTTATATCTTTGAAATGAACAATTAGGTAAAATATTCCATAAATGTCTCTTATATCTCTAAACAACTTTTATTTTTTATTCTGTCATATCAATTTTTTTTTGGTTTTTCGAAACAGGGTTTCTATGTAGCTTTGGAGCCTGTCTTGGAACTAGCTTTTGTAGACCAGGTTGGTCTTGAACTCACAGAGATCCGCCTGCCTCTGCCTCCCAAGTGCTGGGATTAAAGGTGTACACCACCACTGCCCGGCTTGTCATATCATTTTGTTCCTGAAATAATGTCACATTCACATGTGAACCTTACAATTTTAATTTTGATGAAACATCTGAATTTGAATCTTTTCTTGGTCCATTTTCCTGATTATCTAATCATCTAGTTTAGGATATGAGATGTTGCCTTTTATAAGCCTTTAAATCCATGCCTGCAAATTTTTTGTATCATAAAATAATACAATCTTATAACTGAAATAAAATCCATATATTTAACAAATTACTGTTTGTGGAAGCAGCAACATGCTTTGGAATGAGCTGTAGACACATGTTCAAATTTAGATCAAGTTCTGCTTTTTTTTTAACTTATTGACTAATTATTGTATTCTTAAAGGAGATATTTAAATCATTGAGATTTCTTCTCATGTATAAAATAGCATAAATGTTGTCATCTCTACTCTCTCTTAAAGAGTTACAGAACTCACCGGGCAGTGGTGGTGCACGCCTTTAATCCCAGCACTCGGGAGGCAGAGGCAGGTGGATCTTGTTGAGTTCGAGGCCAGCCTGGTCTACAAGAGCTAGTTCCAGGACAGGCTTCAAAGCTACAGAGAAACCCTGTCTCGAAAAACCAAAAAAAAAAAAAAAAGTTACAGAACTCTCCTGGTTGATCTTGTAAAAGAACTCTATAACTATTAGACATATTAGATATGTTTGTTAGACATATTAGATATGTTTATGATTAATGTGTGATACAATTGAAAAGCAGATGGTTAGGTAACTTCCAGCGTCATGATCATGATATGGAAGTCATAGAGCTGAAACTCTATCTGCCTGTTAGTGCCTTGAGCTTTGTTTCTAATAATGTCAGAAACGTTGCCAGGTTAAAGCTGATTGTATGCCATGTAAGCTAAAGTAAGTTGAAGATACATCTAAGGTAAAGTGTGGCTAGAAACACTTGCTTGTGCATCAACATATAATTATACAAAAAGGGATACTTTGAGATTCCAGTTTTTCAATGTTCACCGAATGAGATTTTTTTTTATTAGGGAATGGCAGGATATCCTCAAATTGTAAGTAAGAAAAAACAAGAAAATGAGACAAGAGGCTAATTATAAAGAAAAGGAGACAGTAAATGTAAGGGAACTAGTAAGGAAAGACAAAAATAAACATCTAAATACAGAAAGTCCAGAATGGAAGAAAAGTAAATGGAAAAAGGATAAGGAAAGAAGGAATAGCTCAGACCACAAACAACTATTAGCATAAATTGTGGTAAACAAAAGATCCACTCATTCAATTTTTTCTTTTTTATTTATTCTTCTTGCATGCAATACATCCCAACTACAACCTCCCCTCCCTCCACTCCTCCCAGCTCCCCCACCAGATCTACTGCTCCTCCTTCTCCTCCCAAATGTATCAACTGAACATGGTGTAATTAGATGCAGTAGCCCTAACTACTGGCTTAAACAACTTTCACAGGCATTGAGTATACTTTAGAGAGAAAAACAATCTTTCACTTGACATTCCTTGACAGGACTGGTAATAAATCCACAGATAGACTCGTATGACTGAAAGGTAGCAATGCCATGGTGGAGAAATGAGATAAGAGGCAATTTATAGTCCTGGGTTTTCTGTTTTATCAGAGAAAAGCCTATTCAAGAGGGAAATACACAAGTGAAGGTTTGCAAGATAACAAGGCAGAGCTTTGGGGTTCCAATTCTAAACAAGCTAGAGTCAAGGCACTACATTGGATTTACTGCCAGGAATAATCAAAATCAATATTTTTAAATGACAAAATAAGAAAACAGTGGTTTGTTTTTTAAATATATGACTTAAAGTGATGTTTGAAAGGTTATCTCTGGCAAATGGTAACAAAAGAGATGAACTCCAAAAAGACTTCCATGTGCTGATAGTTTCTGGACTATGCCAAAGGAAGGGAGGTGCAGGCAAAAACACAATCACTCCTTTATCTAGCAATAAGCAGAAGAGGAACCCAGAAAACCAAGACTAAATCATACCTCTTTCAAAGTTCATAGCTTTGAAGGGTGTGAACAAATGGCTCAGTAATTGGATTGGATAAGCCATTAAAATGGATTTTTCATTCTCATTTTAAAGAAAGTATCATGTCATAATGTTGTATGAACATGAAGTAATTTCTTCAGAAAGAGATCTGTGATAAGGGAGAAGGGGAGATGATAAAAGGAACAAAATTCTTAGAGAGGTGAGGCAATAGGAATCAGCACATGTGCCTGGATTGGCATTATTATACCATGTAGGGTCACATACAAACTGTGTGAAAGTATTGTAATGACTTGTCAATTTTAGATGAAATGAAAAAATTATAAAATAGCTAAATGTAAAATATGAATATGAAACATATTGTTACATTAAAATAATCATAAAAGGGAGAAAATGAGTCAAAAGTAGGTTATAATTATATTTCCTCAATCACTTGACTATTTTCTATAAAAACAGAACACTATTTCCATAGTCAGAAAAAATGTGTATTTCAAAATGACTATTGTTTTAATAATTGCGTTAAGTAATAATAACTATAAAATCTTCAGGATGAGTTTGGGAAACATTGTAACTTGACACATGGAAATAGTTTTACCATTAAGTCCATTTTGATCAAGAATGTTGGTGAAAGAGCTAGATGAAGAACAGGTTCAGTGAGCAGTACAGAAATAGGTAAATGACGCTAGCTCTGTGTGTGTGCTCCTGCCTGTGCACACATGTGTGCTCCCGCCTGTGCAAATGTCCACACATGGAGGTGCGCGTTCATATGTCTGTGTGAACAGGGTGGAGCCAGTGGTAAATCTCAAGTGTCATTCCTTAGGGATAATCCACATTGCTTTCTGAGGCAGTTGGTGCTTCCAGCACCGGGAGTGCAGTTGGGTGCCAGCATACATGGCCTTTTACATTGGCTCTGAGGCTCAGATTCAGGTCCCCATGCTTATGTGGCAGGTGCTTTACAGAACAATCTGTCTTCCAGCCTTAAAGCTAAGTTTATAACTTCCATTTTTTTTTAAAAAAAATGAAATGCCCTAACATGTACTCGATACTTCTTGCCTATTATTTACATTGTAATTACCCAATCTCATCCCTCCTATCTCCTAATAGCTTTATAGCCTGGGAAATTTGTGTAATGGCTGCTGCCTCTTTTCTTACCAGTATAAGAGTAATAATATAATTTTGTTCATAGTATTGTTGTGTATAAAAGAGACAACTTGCATAAATTACCTAGCAGTGTATTAAGTACAAAATATTACATGTAATGAACATGTGGGCATTAGGCATTCATAATTTTGATTAATCAAAGTCAGTCAAAGTTTTCTAAGTCTCTAAAACATGCAGAACTTTTTCCAGCCACACGCATCACTCACAAATCATAATTCCTTTTTCTGTTTATTATTTATCTGTGGTTCCAAGTTACTTTTCTTAATATTTCTAGTTTAAGTATAACCTGCTACTTCTAATTGCATGTCATAAAACAAAGACTGTTTAAGTAAATAAAAATTCAAGAACTATCCAAGATAAGGTCATAGTGTGTCTTTAAATTAATATTCATTACTTATTTAATAATAACTAATAATAAACTTCCTATATCCACTTTTTATCTCTGATGCAAAAAATATGCTCAAGATTATTTAAGTTAATTACTTTTTATATTCAGGTTAATAGTAAAGCTTATATCAGTAAATATTATAACTATATAATGACTGGAAACAGAAATTTTAACATTGGAAAATCTTATTGAGTTAAAAAAATTGAAATTTTCCAATGCTATCTGGAATTTCTAATAAAATCTCAAATAACATGCCAGGGAGCTTATGCTCAAAGCTCTCTGAGAGTATCATGGAGCGGGATGAGTCCTGTGACCTTGAATTTTTACCCTACCATTTGTATATTTAGAAACACAAAGACTCACGATTGCGTCACAGTGGCAATAGTACAGTAACATACTGTTAAAAGTGTGCAGACAAGGAAGAATTGCTCATATACACTGAATATTTTAAAAGCTATCCCACCCAGGTTTGTGTAAGTGCAGTGTGTGATGTGTGTACAATATCAGGATCATCTAGTCATATGTTTCTCAGAGCATGCTCTGCCTATAAACGACGAATAACTACAGTTGTAGGTTGGTTTCTGTTTAACCGCTATCATTGATTTACAACTGTGAATTGTTTACTTGAAAAAGTATTTCCTGTTTGATCTTATAGTATCTCACCTGTGAACATAGGGGTTAAGCCACATTTTCATAATATGACATTACATTTTTAGTTGCAAATTCTATTAGGATTCTTTTTTTCTGTTCCTATACCAGTTTCTTTTCTGCTGCTGCGATAAAACACTCTGACAAAGCAACTTAGGAGAGGAAGGGTTTATTGCGGCTCACGGTTCAGGAGATGATGCAGTCCACCATGGCAGGGAAGGTGTGGCTGCAAGGGCATGAGGCTACCCAGGAGCCAGGCTATAAAACCTCAAGATTCTCCCTCAGGGACACACTTTCTTGTGCAAGATTCCACCAATAAAGATTCTCTAACCTTTCCAGACAGCACCACCAGCTGAGACCAAGTAGTCAATGCATGAGCCTATTGGAGACATTTTACATTTCAGCCACACAATTCTGCCCTTGGCCCCCATGTGTTCATGGTCATCTCATGATGCAAATGCATTTAGTACAACTTGAAAAATCCCCGGAGACTTTAATAACTATACCAGTGTTTAAAGGTCTCATTTTAGACTCTTCTTAGACTCAAGGTAATCTCCTAAGTGCAACTCCCTATAAAATTAAATCAATTTCATTCTTCTAATTTAACAATGGCACAGAGCATACATTTCTATTCCAAAATGGAGGAATGAGAACATAGTGAGGATAGATTGTTCCAAAGTAAGACCAAAACCCAGCAAGAACATAAAACCCCTTAACTCCATGTGCAGTGGCTCCACCACTACATGTGTGCTTCCTGCAGTATGATCTCTCTCCAAATTGTACTTCTGTATGCAGTCCTCCTTGGCAGGTATCCCTTGACTCTGGCATATTCAACATCTTTAGGTCTCCATTGCTCCATCCTAACTTGGGCTTCATCTTCACACAATGGCCCCTGAAGGCCTTCATGTAGGTGTGCCGACTGTGCCACACATTGCCTAGCCTTGAAGGCTGAAACCATGAAAGACGAATTCATGATCCCCTCAATCCTGTATCTCTCATGCATGCCCCCCCAACCAGTACATGGCTAACACTCCCAAGTTTGCTTCCAGCTAAAATAGAATATAGTCCCTTTGGAACACAGTTACAATAACCTCTTCATGCCAGAGTTATAAAACAAAACAAAAAAACCTTTGGGCAGTGATTCTCAAACTTCCTAATGATGCAAGCTTTAATATAGTTCATCATATTGTAATGACCCCTAACCGTAAAATTGTTTTCACTGCTTCTTTATAACTTTGGTTTGCTATAATTATGAGCCATAATGTAAATATCTGATATGCAGGATGTCTGATGTGTGACCCCTGTGAAAAAGTTGTTCAACCCCCAAAGAGGTTGCAACCCATAGGTTGAGAACCACTGCTCTAGGGTCTGGCCTTCCAGAAGCAAGAAATCCCTAGTACTCTCTCATGTTATGAGTTGGAGCCTTTAGTGATGAGGTCAGAACACCTTTCATGTTGTTCCCCATGCAGAACAGGTTACTAATCCCTTTTAACTACTTCCTAGTGGTCTTTAACTCTCCAAACTGCACGTTTTATATCTTTTTGCCCCACTCGTTGTTCTTTTTCATTGTAAACATGTGTAAGTGTAATCACTCATAACAAATGGTACAAACTGAATGCTACATTGCCTTAAAATCTCCTCTACCAAAAGAATTAGTCTGTTACTTTTTAATGCAGCCTCAGGACATTTAATGTAAATTCTCAGGACATGGGCAGAGTGGATGCAATTCTTTAATCAAAATCACACAATGCCCCTTGCCCCATTCTTGATAGAGTCCTTGTTTCTCATGAGCTTTGCCTGCACTATCTGTGTTCCTCTTAGCATCCCTATCTTCCAAGTTCCTACTAGGACAGCCCCAGCTTAAGCTCTGCTTACAGCATTCAGCTCTTTTCCAGCTCAAAGTTCCAAAATCTTCCGCATTACTCCCACAAAACAAAGGCCTAAAGAGCAATTGCTTACCAAATTTCTGTCTTTTTATACAAATTTTTTTATACAAATTTCTGTCTTCATTTCTCTTCTGTTGCTGTAATACCCTGACAAAAGCAAGTTGAAAAAGGAAGGGTTTATATTGCCTTACAGTTGTAGAAGGGCTAGAGTCCGTCATGGCAAGGCATGGTAGCAGAAGCAGGAGGTTGTACAGAAGAGAACAAGAAAGAGACAGAGCATAGAATCTAAAAGCCCTCCCACAGTAGCATACTTCCTGTAGCAAGGTTCCACCTCCTAAAGGCTCTATAACCATCCCAAACAGTGCCACAGTTGAGACTAACATTCAAACACATAGGCCTATGGGAAACACGTCACATTCTAACCACAGTGGCACTTCTGGCATTTGTGACATAAACAGCATAAAGAAAAGGTGACAGGGGAATAGGAACAAAGTCAAATTTCATCATTCACAATTCCTCGCAAATATTTCTGGGTATGGAGACATAGATAAGTGCAAACCGAACAATTATAAACAAATGAAAAAGTACATGAGGTGATTCATCAAGAATAGGAAAATATGATGAAGGATGTTTTATGAATAAGAATGCAGAACTGCAGATCATGAGAACCACAAACCATTTTTCAATCCCTCCTGCCTTACCCTTGTATTTGTCCAGAAAGTGATAAAATAGAAAGTAATGAAAGAATGATAGTGTTTGTTGTAACTTGACATTAAACAAGTCATATACATATGTGTGTATGTATATATATATATAATACTAAAAACAATTATAGAATTTTTAAATTTGTAATATCTCTTAAAAGATCTTTTTAAAAATCAATACCTCCTGAAGTAGGAGATTGTATTAAGTCTTTTTAAAGCACTTTCTATTTTCTATTATTCTTGATATTTTTGCTAAGGAAGTTAGTCATTTATTAAAGTAGTTAAGTGTAAAAATAAAAAGATTTTTTATCTTTACACCCTCCGTGTTTAATTACTCATTATATATTAATAAGTTGCTGTCATGTATATATTCCTTTATCACAGGTTTTTCAAAATAATTTATGTAAGATGGGTATGATAAGGTAGTTTTCACAAGTTAAAAAAGTTTGAAGAAATTACAAAGAATTACCTGTGAAGTGTCAGCAAAATTTATCTCTTTTCTTTCTCTTCCTCTCCCCCTCTCCCATTCCATTTTCAGGCCTAACAGAGCTGAATGATAGTCCAGTTCCCCTGGAACTTGAGCGCTGCAAGTCTCCCACTTCAGGTAAACATAGTGGTATTTTTCAAGCTTCTGGTAATTACTATAGTAAGCTATTGATATATTTTCATAATTCTTTTAAAATAAGTAGTTAATTCAGTTTCTGGAATTTAATCATAAGTAGCTTTGTTTCCAAAATAAATACAGATGCATATCTTTTAAAATATTCTTGCCTCAAAATAAAAATAAGATCAAAAGTAGGAATGTAATATTTTAACTATTTCTTAAAGAAAGATTATTTTTTGCATATGGTAAGAGTGCCTAAAATGTGTCAGATAAAAATGGGTAATAAATACAAAACTTTATCATCTATTGGAGTGGTTAAATTTGTGAGAAATATAAACTGTAGGTGCAGAAAAAATTATAGCATGCTTCTGGGTCACTATTCATGGCATGCTTATTTATTGACAAATTAAAATGGAGTCTAATATGGCATGAAATAAAACATCTCCAAGATAAAGCATGAGTCCACTAAGCGTACATGTAACACCACGAGGAAAGAGACTCCTAGACATAAATATTGAAAGCATATAAATAAATTAATAAATATCTCGGCATGGTAGGACTCTGAGTGGTTGTCTATTTTTTTAAAAATCTGATTATATGTTATCTCAAAAATTTTTGAAAATTATTTTTAAAATATTATTTTAAATTATTCTGACTTTTCTTTTCTTTTTTCTTCCTTCCTTCCTTTCTTTCTGTCTGTCTGTCTTTATTTATTTTAGTTTTTTGAGAAAGGGTTTCTCTGTAGCTTTGGAGCCTATCCTAGAACTCGCTCTGTAGACCAGATTAGCCTCAAACTCACAGAGATCCACCTGCCTTTGCCTCCCAGGCACTGGGATTAAATGTGTGTGCCACCACCACCTGGCAATTATGAATTTTCTATAATGATTATATAACAGTGGATAAAGTTTTGTGTGTATCTTAGATAGTGGATAGATCTCCTGGGTAAATTGGGAGCATGGGGACCTTGGTGGAGGGCTGAAGGAGGGAGGGGAACAGAGAAAAATGTAGAGCTCAATAAAAACCAATAAAAAACAAAACAAAAAAAAGAACTATAAAAAAATCAAAAGAAGAGATTGAGGTGTAGATAAATGGTAGAGTGCTTACCTAGCAGGTACAAGGCCCTAGGTTTGGGCCCAAGCACTATAAAAAACTTTTTTTCTCAGAATAGCAAAAAATATCACTACTTTTTATTTACATTATTTAGTGTATATGGAAATGTTAAAATTTAATAATGCTTTTTAAATCATGTATCTGGATTTTAATTTTTTTACAACATTTCTTCAATTTGTTGTACCCTTTTCAAGTTGCTAATTCTTTTTTCCTTGCTCTTGTGTCCTACATGAAGTTTTCTTTTAATAAAAAGAAAGATCTTTTATTATTTTGTATGTGTACTGCATATGTACAGAAACTTGCAGAGGTCAGACAAGGGAATCAGATCAGATACAGCAAATATCAAAACGTGGTTTGAGCAGTCATGTATATGCTGGGAGCAAAACTTCTTTCTTTGCAAGAGCAGTGCTCTTAGCCACTGAGTTATCTCTCCAGCCCCATATTGATTTTATTTTGATTGCCTAAGGCACCCTTCTTTTTTGTATCCTCATTGGCACCATTATAATTTAAGAAATCATTGCCTTGTACCTAGAGTCACATAAAAATGTTCTGGCAATGCTTTTGCATTTTAAATTTCCCTACAGTTCATTATCCATATCACATTGCAGAATTAACTTCCTTAAAATATTACTTTGGTCAGATTTTCTTAAAACTAACAATCTTTCATATAGTTCAATGCCCTATATCAGATTGTTGTAGCAACCAAACTTAAAATTCCCTTCCTTAATTTGAATTTGAATAATAAACATTGAACTCTTCCTTACATTCTGCCTTTGTGAATTTCTATCCTCCTGAAAAGCTAAATATGATTTTTAATTTTTAATTTATTTTTCTAGACAATTTATGTTTGAAAAATAAACAAAAAGACATCCATTATAGTCCCCTGTTTTATGTATATTATTATAATCATGCTTGCATCAACTTTCAGTATAGTTTGTGTTCCATCTCACTAAATTAATCATTCTTTTATTTTTATAGTTGTATAAAATTTCAACTATCAAGTACATTGAGTTTGTTACCTATCTTCTGCTACTACAAACTGATGCAGAGAGAAACCTAACCAAATGACTCATTTTAAATTTGTGTAAATGTATCTAAGAGATAAATTTGTAAAATTGTGGTTTGGTGGTCAAAGATTATATGAAATGGATGAAATTTATGCCCTGGCAATGCTGAAGCGTGCGTGGGCAGCCTGTATATGGCAGTTTTGTTGAACTTGTCCATATTAGGTTTCATGGTCTAAGTTGATGAGGACTACTGACCAGGTGTCTTCTTCAAGAGGGCACCAGATCTCATTACAGATGGTTGTGAACCACCATGTGGTTGCTTGGAATTTAGCTCAGGAACTTTGGAAGAGCAAGTAGTGTTGTTAACCGCTGAGCCATACATGCTTAATTTTTGTAGATATTCCCATGTTTCTGTCCTTAAATCCTGCTATAATGTTATTTATAACATTCAAATAATGATTATGTTTTTCACTTATAACTGATTAATAGATTAAATGGATATGTAAATGTTATAATTTACATTTTATTGCTATAAGTGATGTTTAAAACCTTTTTACATATATTTTAAAACTTAATTTTTCTATACACTGTGCAATAAGATATCCATATTGTCAAACTTTGTCATGTATTGATACTAACTTTTTGATAAAAAATACAAATAGTTTCTCAATTTAACTTTTAATTTTATTTGTTGTATCTCTTCTCTTGGATATTTTCATATAAAAATACATCAATATTTTATAGCCTACCTTCCTTCCTTCTCTTATTTTCTCTATCTATCTATTTATCTATCTACCTATCTATCTATCTGTGTGTGTGAGAGAGAGAGTGTGTAGCATGAATTCTAATTGGTCTTAATAATAAAAACTCAGAGTCAGCTATCGGGGTGAAAGCTAAAGGATTAGAGAAGCAGAGCGGCAGCTGCTAGAGTTCTTACCTCTACCAATGCTCAGACCAAAGGGGCGATCTTGTCCTCAGAATGAATGTTTCAGTCTGCTGCCTCCAACTGTTGCCTCAGACTGCACTGAGCTCCTGTCTCCTCCCTCCTTGTATTCCTCTCCCTACCCAACCATATCACTCCTGTCTCCACCTCCCTAGTGCTAGGTTTAAAGGCATGGGATCCCAAGTGCGATTATCACCTTTATGTGAGCTCTGTTTTTCTTTTATACAGATTCAATCTGTGTAACCCACGGTGGCCTTGAACTAACAGATCCTTCTGCCTCTGTCTCCCAAATCCTGGGATTAAAGGTGTGTGCCCCCTGGTCCCTAGTGGCTTAGCTCTGCCCTCTGATCTTCAGGCAATCTTTATTTGTTAAAATACAAAATATCACCATGGTGTATATACATATTTGCGTGCTTGCATGTTGAGGCCAGAGGTCTCACCAATTAGCATAGACTAGCTAACCAATAGGCCCAGATACCTGCTCGTCTCTGCTTCCCCAGCACTGCCATGACATCCAGCTTTTGATGTGCTTTCTGGTTACCCAGAATTCTGGGGAATCAGGTCCTCATGCTTGTGCAGCAAGCACTTTACAGACTGCACCATCTCCCAGTCCTTCCTCCTTTCTTCTGCACAAGGGTTTAAGTAATTGTTGAGGTTACTTATTCTTTAAAGTTTAAGTAACATTTCTCTTTTATAACAATTGCTCTATGTATTCTTTATTTTGCATAATTATCCTTTCTCTTTAAAGAAATTTATCTCCATTAGGGACATTTTTGTTTGGCCTTAAATAATGTTTTACTCTTGTTTATTTTTAACTTTTAATTTCTGCTTTTATCTTTATTAATTACTTCTATTTTCCTTTTCCTTTATTTTTACTTTTCAACTTTTTAGGTATATGCTTAATTCTTCTATTTTCATTATTTATTAAACATTCCTATAAGTATTCAGTGCTAAATTTCCCTTTGAATTCCACACTAAATATATTACACTTATTTTATAATAGTTATTTCATTAAAATTCATTTTGTGCAATATTCTATTTTCTTTTATTGAAAATAGATTTTTTTATACAATATATCCTGAATATAGTTTCCCTTCACTCTGCCTCTCAAGTTTCTACCCACCTCTCCTCCCATCTGGACCCACTCCCTTTCTGTCTCTTGTTAGAAAGCAAACAGGCATCTAAGGGAATGAAATGCAATACGTTTTAATATAATACACTATAAAAGAAAAAACAAGCACAAGCCAATTAGAATAGTCCAAAATAGAAGAAAAAGGCACACAAAACAGATATAGACGCAGAGACCCACTTGTACACACACTCAGGAATCCCATAAAAACACCAAACTAAAGCCATAATATATACACAAAAGACCTGGTGGGTAAAAATAATAAATAACATTTAAAAATAAAAAATATAAAACGTTTGCCGGGCAGCGGTGGCGCATGCATTTAATCCCAGCACTCAGGAGGAAGAGGCAGCCAGATCCCTGTGAGTTTGAGGCTAGCCTGGAACAGCAAGTTCCAGGACAGGCTCCAAAGATACACAGAGAAACCCTGTCTTGAAAAAATAAATTAGAAAAAGGAAAAAGCACTGACAGATATAAAATAAAGACACCCCCCCCACAAAGATGCTGTTGGATTTGTTTTCTGTTTGCCATCTACTCCTGACCATGCGGCCTAACCTCAAGAGTAGTTTGTTTTCCCAGTGAGACTCCCTGGAAGCAACTAAAGTCTCATTTGCAAATGGTTATCATTTGGATAGAGCGTCTGGATGTGTATCCAGAAGCAGTGGGACCCCATCTGCAGCCAGATGCCTGTGCATGCTGCCTCAGTCTCTGAGTTCATATTGCTGTGGTCCTATTGTGCTTACACGACCTTGTTTTCCTGGTGTCCTCCAGCCTCTCTGGCTCTTAACACTCTTTCTGCCTCTTCCACGGGGTTCTCTAAGCCCTGGAGTAGAGATTTGATAGAGACATCACATTTTAGGCCAAGTGTTCCAAGGTCTCTCCCTCTCTGCATGGTGTCTGGTTGTGGATCTTTGTATTTGTTTCCATCTGCTGTAGGAAGAAGCTTCTCTGATGATAGCTGAGCAAGGCATTAATCTATGAGTATAACCGAATATCATTAGGAATCATTTTATTGCTACTTTTTTAAAGACAGTAGTGGTTGGCTTTCCCATAGCTCCCTAGGCTATCTAGTCTCGGATTCTTGGTCACTCAAATAATGTCAGGTGTGGGTTCCATCTTATGGAGTAGCCTTAAGTCAAATCAGATATTGGTTAGTAACTCCTGTAAGTTTTGTGCCACCACTATAGTAGTATATCTTGCAGGCAGGAGATCATTGTAGATCACAGGGTTTGTAGCTGTGTTGTTTGTTTCTCCTTCAGTAAAGAACCTTTTAGTATCAAGAACACTAGCCCAGAGGGTTCTATGTAGGCACCGTCTTGACATCTCTGTGTTCAATGAGTTGTGTAGGTAATGTCTTCAATAATGGGGCTTTGTTGTCAGTTTGTGAAGAGCTAACTATAGTCTTGGGAATAGCCTGAATTGTTTGGGGTTCCCATGAGACCCCTTTGGCTAACAACTCAATTAGATATAACCCAGTCTCAGTATTGAAAGCATCATGACAAGAGATACTCAGTTGGGGCTTTGTCTCTCCTATTGTTTGATGATTTCTTTTAGAATGCCTTCATATATGTATGTGTTTTTGGAAGCCTCTACTGTATTAGGTTTCCATACTACTCCTCAAATGTCCCTTAATTTTAGCTGTCTTTTCCTGCATTCCCTCCCTCATCTTCCTCTCTCCTTCTCATCTCCAACTGGTATTCCTGTTCCAGCCCTCCTCTTCTATCCAAAACTATCTATTCTACTTCCCTTTTCTAAGATAACTCTCTGCAGTCCCTGGTCTCTTACTCTGTACCTAACCTCTGTGGTTCTATGGATTGCAACTTGTTTATCAATTGACTTAATAGCTAATATCCACATATAAGTAAATACATACCATATCTGTCTTTCTGAGTCTGTGTTACCATACTCAAGATGAGTTTTTCTAATTTCATCCATTTACCTACAACTTTCACAATTTCTTTTTTTTTCTTTCTTTTTTTTGTGGCTGAATTATATAATTTATTCTATAACTGTAGCACATTTTCTCTATCAGTTCTTCTGTTGAGGGACATCTTGGTTGTTTTTGATTTCTGGCTATTGTGAATAGAGCAATAATGAACATGGTTAAGCATCCTTGGATGTATGTCCAAGAGTGGATCTAGAGGTAGATTTATTCCCAGCTTCCTGAGAAACTGCCACACTGATTACCATAGTAGCTGTACAAATTTGCCTTTCTACCACAATGTGTTGTTCTGCTTGCTCCATATCCTCACCAGCATGAGCTGTCATTTGTTTTATTGGTCTTAGCCATTATGATAGGTATAAGATGAAAGTTCAAAGTAGTTTTGATTTGCATTTCCCTGATGGCTCAGGATGTTGAACAGCCATTTTAGTTTCTTCTTTTGGGAATTCTTTGCTTAGAACTGTATTCCATTTTTAATTGGGTTATTTGTTTTCTTGGTGTCCAATTTTTAAAGTTCTTTATATATTTTAGGTATTAGCCCTCTATTGAATATGTAGTTGTTAAAATACCTTCCTATTCAATAGCTAA
>PVIU01030658.1:0-15833 GCA_004026605.1 Ondatra zibethicus | reverse complement strand
AAAGAATAGCTCTAAGCATTTACCTTGTTCTGTAGAATTAGCCATATGAAAGGATTTCCCAGTTAATGTAGTTACTGATGAGGCTATGGCAGTCACAGTCTAAGGCTCTTGAGTGGCATGGCTCTTCAGAGAACGTTTGCCCCAGTGCACCAGGCACCCTCTACTGGAAAGGCTGCCTCTGCCTTTTGCCACGGTTTTGCTTAGGAAATGTGATCTTCCTGCCCTCTGCCTGGGATCCCCTGGTACCTGTGAATGCTGGCACAGCCCCCACACTCCCAGAGCCTGGAGTCAATGTCTGAGGCTGAGCAGGGAGCAGGGCTGACACCTCTCTCTCCAGCTCAACCTAACTTTTTTTTTTTTTTTTTTTTTTTTTTGGTTTTTCGAGACAGGGCTTCACTGTAGTTTTAGAGCCTGTCCTGGAACTAGCTCTTGTAGACCAGGCTGGCCTCGAACTCACAGAGATCCGCCTGCCTCTGCCTCCCGAGTGCTGGGATTAAAGGCGTGCACCACCACCGCCCAGCTCAACCTAACTTTTCAGGAAGTCTTCTCAGGTACACCAAATATGTAGCTGACAAGCTGCCTCCAATTGCTGCCCCTTACAGCAAGCAAGAGGATCACAAACAAAGGCCTCTGGGCTCTTGGATTTTGTAGGCAGCATGTGACATGTGCCAAGCAAGACTTGTCATATACTGTCTATAGGCATTTGCCTTGTTTACAAAAGAAAAAAAGCTATTGATTTCATAAAAGACTCCACAGTGTCAAACCTTTCCTGAGAGGCCTGGGCATAATGTCCCCAGCTCCAAGATAGAAGGGTATTCTCCAAACTTGAGGCAGGTTCACATCACAGTTTAAATAGTTATAGGAGAGCCAGGCGGTGGTGGCATATGCCTTTAGTCCCAGCACTTGGGAGACAGAGGCAGGCAGAACTCTGCATTTGAGCTAGCCTGATCTACAGAGTGAGTTTCAGGACAGCCAGGGCTACACAGAGAAACCCTGTCACAAAATGACTACCAGGAAATTAGTTCTAGGAGTGAAAACCTCACCAAATGCTTTAGGAGACTAGCTCCAATATATCTTTTTTACAAATGAATACACATTAATACATTGTTCAGAGTGAATGAAGGGCTAATTTTTCTTTTTCTTTTTTTTAAGGCAGAGAAAAAGGACACTGATTTTAAAAGTGAGAACAGGATATAGATACATTTGGAGCCTGTGCATCAGGGTGCTTGAAAATGACGTGCTATTTAACACCTGTTATGTTTCCCTTATATTTCTCAAAGTAGAATTAGTTTTTCAGATTTTTGTTGTTGTTGTTTGGAATTTTTTGCTTGTTTGTTGAGCCAGGGTTTCTCTATGTAGCCCTGACTGTCCTGGAACTTGCTCTGTAGACCAGGCTAGTCTTCAACTCAAAGATCCACAGTCCTTTGCCTCCCAAGTGCTGGAATTAGAGGCGTGTGCCACCACCACCACTGTACATTGTAGTCTTGAATTCTTCAAAGACAGACTACGAATGTTCCAAATTAGTCATTTCCACAAGGCCACTTTGGAGCCAAACGATGATGAATGATGAGATGTTGCCAAGGTTTATTTTCCAGCCCAAAAAGCACTACACTTTGCAGTGTAATTAGCCCCAGCCTGGCTTGGGAGGAAGCCATTGGTTAGCAGTGGAAGGGGAAGTGTAGCAGGCATAGCAATAGGCTTGTAGCAGTTGGGACTCCAGCCTTCTTCTGTCTGAAAGTGTCCCCCACCCACCCAAGCTAGCTGCGGAAGAAAAGCCTGAGGTGTACCTGCTGGACTGTCACATGCAATCTAGTAAGAGTGTCCATTTCCCTGGAGCGCGGTGGGGTTGCTTCTGTAGAGCCGTCCTGGTGCTTGTAGAGCGTGTGGGGAGTAGTAGCTGGCAAGCTGGCCCTGCAGAACCTCTGCCCTCAGGGATGTCTCTGGCTTTGCAGGCTGTGGGAGAGCCTCGCTACTAGATGTGATCACAGGCAGAGACCACGGTGGCAAGATGAAATCGGGACAGATCTGGATCAATGGGCAGCCCAGCACGCCCCAGCTGGTGCGGAAATGTGTGGCGCATGTGCGCCAGCATGACCAGCTGCTCCCTAACCTGACTGTCAGAGAAACGCTGGCTTTTGTTGCCCAGATGCGCCTGCCCAGGAGCTTCTCTCAGGCCCAGCGTGACAAAAGGGTAACCAATTGGCTGGTTGGTGATCCTTGGTGTCTGAGACTTCCCCACTTTGTCAGAAGACCCAGCCCAGTTGGAATTTAACCAACCCACCTTACACGCCAATGTACTTAGCCCCATGAGTTCCTTTTCCGGACCTTGTCAAATGGGTGATAAGTGTGTATTTATTTGTGTGAGGGGTTTTGGGTGCTTCCTGTGAGTTGCGGGCGGGGTGGGGGGGAGAAAGGGGGATGCTAATTATGTGGCCTCTGTAACCCAGTCTGGTTCCCAATCCACAGCCTGTGCTCTGCAGGCTGAATCTGCTCAGAACCTAGGGACATAACAATGGGGGCGAATATGCTGCTGGGTAAATAAAGTGTAGCCCTGGAAGCCTGTATGCTAAGCCTGTCGCCCTCAGGTAGAGGACGTGATTGCGGAGCTGCGGCTGAGGCAGTGCGCCAACACCCGCGTGGGTAACACATATGTGCGTGGGGTATCTGGGGGCGAGCGCAGGAGAGTGAG
Organism: Ondatra zibethicus; assembly: GCA_004026605.1. Lineage (NCBI taxonomy): Eukaryota > Metazoa > Chordata > Mammalia > Rodentia > Cricetidae > Ondatra > Ondatra zibethicus. The sequence goes on along the minus strand of PVIU01030658.1, from coordinate 13,144 downwards.
CATCGGGGTGCAGCTTCTGTGGAACCCAGGTGAGGCTGGAAGCCAGAGGGGAGGGGCCCTGAGACGGCATCTTGCCTGTCATGGGGCTCACCGTGTACTGTCCCCAGGAATCCTCATTCTGGATGAACCCACTTCCGGCCTTGACAGCTTCACTGCCCACAACCTGGTGAGAACCCTGTCCCGCCTGGCCAAAGGCAACAGGCTGGTGCTCATCTCCCTCCACCAGCCTCGCTCTGACATCTTCAGGCTTTTTGACCTGGTCCTTCTGATGACATCCGGCACCCCTATCTACCTGGGGGCTGCGCAACACATGGTGCAGTACTTCACAGAAATTGGCTACCCTTGTCCTCGTTACAGCAACCCCGCCGACTTCTACGGTGAGTGAGTAAGGCCAGTGGTCTGCAGCCTGGTGCACAGCCATTTGCCGGCACCCCTTCCCCCAAACAAAACAAAAGAAAACGAACGCAAAATACTTACTGGAAAGATGCAGGGGAGACACTGTTACACATGCCTCGGGTGAGGAGGACCCAGGACAGAGTGTTAGCATTCCAAGGAGATACTGGTCAGTTTGCCAGGATCCAGAGCAAGGCATGAATACTGCAGTCTTCTGACTAATTGCCCCTCTGTGCAGGACAGGTTAGGAAGGAGTAGAAATTTGCAGGTGGGTGGGGTGGAGGCATAATTCAGGAAGTCTTGGATCAGTTTGTACAATCATGGTCTTTATGCAGTCTGCAGGAAACAGTATATATCTGCCCTGTGTGCCGCAGAGGCAGGCAGCATAGAAAGAAGGACCCAGGGCAGTGGGTCTCTGAATACAGACTGCTTACTTGGTCACTGCCTTACCTTTCTTTGGGGTCCCAGGCACTCAATAGTCCATGAAGAGTGCTACAAACCACTTCATTCATGGGAGCAATGGTCTTTTCAGGACACCTGCCAGTAACCCCGCCCCCGCCAAGAGAGCTGAGGGATAAACAGCCTAGGTGAACAAGTGACCATTGTACCAGAGCCTGGGCAAGCAGCAGCTATCACCAGTACCCTAGGTGACCAAGAACCCCAACTTATTCCTAGGATGGCAATGTATGCACCTTCATGGTGTCTCCAAGGTCAGCTCCGTCTTTGCATATGACCCGCGGAACCTCGCTCCTGGCCTACTGTGCCCTAGCACGGCTGTAGGGGCAGAACCAGAGCTCCCGCAGGGGTACCTGACCCCAAACCTTGACTACCCACATGGCCATCCCAGCATCCTCAGCCACCCAGGAGGAACGGTCATTCTCCTGGCTCTCTGCCCTGTCCTATGAACTCGCAGAGAGGTCAACTCATGCTCATGCTCCAGTTGCCATCCTGACTTCCTGCCCCATGTGTCACGCTCTGCCCAGTGTCCTCAGATATGGGGGCAGAGGACACCTGCCAACCTGGATACCAGGGAAAGTCTGAAGTGAGCCTGGAAGGGCTGCCCAAAACCTAGTGCCCATGGAAGACTTGAAAACTTCTTCTTCAAGTTATTTGGAGTGAATAGGGATAGGGTCCTTGTCTACGATGCCTGGGGCAGGTGGCTGTCGTTAATCTAGGATGCAGTAGCTGCTCACATGGAGCCCAAGCTGCCCAGCAAATGTGACATTTGAGCTATAGCCTGGCCCGAGGGAACCTGCATGGTTCATAGTGTCCCTCCCACAAATGTTCTTTTCTTGTGAAGTGTAATGAAAGCAGGATGGTCCTGGCTGGGACTGGTGGACCTGGCTCTTTCTGGTACTGCAGGGACATTGGAGGGAGGGCAGAACCGCATGAGAAGAGGGCTGCAGGGTGGGTGTGCCACCAGCAGGGTGGCATCTTCTCAGGTTCAAAAGGTCGCACCCAGTGACCTGGCTCCCCAACTGGGTGGGCTGCCTTAGACTCCCTTGAGGAAGAGCTTAACATGGGCAGTGTGACCACTGAACTCGGCTAGTCCCCAGCACCCTGGTCACTTGGGAGGTCAAATTATGACTTTACAATAACAGGTAAATATATATACAGCTGGACTAAGGCCCAGCATTTGGCCCCGAGGGCACCTACCCACTCCAGAAATGTCCCTGGGATAAATAAGCCTTGGTGTGGGACTGGGGGCTGGGGCCAGGGCCCCTGCTTTTAGCCACTTCCTGATCTATGGCCCACCTAAGGCATCTGCTTATGTGGTCGGATCTGGCGGAGCAAGGGAAGCAGTTTCTCTGCCTCTCTGCTCGGACCATTGCATCAGAGTTTCCTTCTCAGAGGGTGGGAGAGCTGAGCTGTCAGGGACGAGGCTGCCCATGGCCTTACATCTTCTGCTTACAGTGGACTTGACTAGCATTGACAGGCGCAGCAAAGAACAGGAAGCGGCCACCTTGGAAAAGGTGCAGTCACTTGCAGCCTTGTTCCTAGAAAAAGTGCGAGGCTTCGATGACTTTCTGTGGAAAACAGAGACAAAGGAACTCAACACGGGTACCTACACAGTCAGGTACAGTGGGTCAAGTGCCTGAGTGGGAAGCCCTCTGTGGTGACCCCCCCGCAACCTGATCACACACTGTTTCCCAACAGCCAGACCTTCCCACAGGACACGGACTGCAGAGCTATGGCTGAGCTGCCCGGAATGATACAACAGTTTACCACTCTGATCTGGTAACTGTCTCTCGTTTCTCTCCCTGCTCACCCTTGCCTCTGAGGAGCAAGTGAGGGAGCAAGCAGTGCAATTGTTCGAAAGCCAGCATCCCTAGGACCAGCCTAGCTCTCCTGTGACATGGAGCACTCCTGATAATCTTACTGTCTAAACAAAAACAAAATCTTATTAGTGGCAATCATTATAGAAACAGCCTTGTAAGAAACTCAGACCTGGGAAGGGCAGAGTCCCTACTGTCCCACGCTCAATGAAAGCATGAAAGCTAGGTGCACCCACCCCAGCTGTCTTTCTGGGGGTCTGCACACACAGACATGGGAGCGGGTTCATGCATTGTTTAGGAGCCAGTTAGAACCATGTTCTACCTCGTCTCTGATTGGAGTACTGTGGCTTAGCTTCTCATATAGTCCAATCTCTTTGGATGGTCTCTTTACTGGGGCCTTTCACCATCACGAGACACACTGCAGCCAACATCTGTATGACATACTTGATTTTTCCCTGTAGTAAACTTTTTAATGATGATAAAAGTCATCATTCACCGTGAATGGTGGTGCATGTCTGAAATGCCAGTTCTGGGGAGGGAGATGAAACAAGAGCATCTCATGTTTAAGGCCACCCTGAGCCATACAGCTGCAGACCCTGACTCAAAACCAAAACAAGAAGGATGCCTCCCAAAGAATAATCCTATATTCAGTGCCCACTTCTGTCAGTTTTCTTTCTTAGTTTTTATAGACACTCTATGGTGGGCATCACAGTCCACATTCTACACATGAGGAAATAAGCTCTGTATGTTGGTCCTTTGACACTTTTTCCTTTATTTCTTTAAAAGTCGTCAGATTTCCAATGACTTCCGAGACCTGCCCACCCTGCTCATCCATGGGGCGGAAGCCTGTCTGCTGTCCCTCATCATTGGGTTCCTTTACTATGGCCATGATATCAAGCCGCTCTTCTTCATGGACACAGCAGCCCTCCTGTTCATGATAGGAGCACTCATCCCTTTCAATGTCATTCTGGATGTTGTCTCCAAATGTGAGTATCACCTACTCTCCTCACCAGACTGTGGGGCAGCTGGACAGAGGGCATCAGCCTCCCCCTGCGCTGGTCTGAGGCTGATTCCTGTGTTTCTCCCAGTGCCTTGGGACAATGTCTTTATGGAACTATTTCATCATGCTTGTGTGATAAATGCAGCAGTTGTTTTTAAAGTTTTCATGTTAATATTAGCATGCAACAAAAGCAAACCATGGTGTCTTAGCTGTTCCTGTCCTAACAGGATTTATGCTTGGCAGCGACTTGCTGCAGGTGCAGAACACCTGGAGTAGGATGTCTTCACCATGCCTGTTATTTACAAAGCATATGAACAAATTCAGAAAGCATAACTACTCTTCCCCCCAGTGCTAGGGATTAAACCTATAGCTCTGTGCATGCTGGGCAAGTGTTCTGCCACTGAAGAACACACCAGCTTCATATCACTGATTTCAATGGTACATTACCAGAGACAGATGACATTCCAAGAGACGCAATATCAGTAATACTATAGGAGATTTTTCACTCATTCATTCCCTTCTCCTCCCCATCTTTAGGTCATTCGGAGAGATCAATGCTGTACTATGAGCTGGAAGATGGACTGTACACTGCTGGTCCATATTTCTTCGCCAAGGTCAGGGCAGATAGCAAGTGTTTGCGGGCATTGTACGGGCATTGCAAAAAAGGGTTTTGTGGAAACACCCGGCCAAATATTCTCTGTGACAGCAGATACCGAATTCTCTAGAAGAGCTTTAGAGACCTAGTAGTCATTACATAGTCCACAGAAAGGCTGGGGCTGAGAAGCAGAAACGATACATTTCTGGGTAGCCAGAACCAAGAGAGTAAGAAGTGGGCAACACCAAGCAAAACTTTACATCTCTAGAGCCCTGAGCAAGCCGGGCAGGTGTTTCCAGGAAGAGGCTCAGAGAACCTCACGACTCTCATAAAGCCACAGCTAGCAGGTCTGGGCAGGAAAGAATTGAGCCAGGTCTTAGCAGAGTTTATGTGCCAGCTGCCTCCATGGAGCACAACTCTGAAATGCTCCTGCAGCAGAAACCCAGGGAGAGCTCAGGTTCATGGGTCTTTACCTGCCACCCCCTCCTTCACTGAGAAGGAGCCCTGGCATCCTAGGAGCTGCCGCTACTTAAACATCTCAGGATAATGGCAAACGTGGGCGTTGGCTCCGTATCCTAGCAAGGGCTGTGCTTTGCAGGTCCTTGGTGAACTGCCTGAGCACTGTGCCTATGCCATCATCTATGGGATACCCATTTACTGGCTGACCAACCTGCGGCCAGTCCCTGAGCTCTTCTTCCTGCACTTCATGCTTCTGTGGCTGGTGGTCTTCTGCTGCAGGACCATGGCCCTGGCTGCCTCTGCCTTGCTGCCCACCTTCCACATGTCCTCCTTCTTCTGCAACGCCCTCTACAACTCCTTCTATCTAACTGCGGGCTTCATGATAAACTTGGACAACCTGTGGACAGGTGAGACCTGTGCCCCTTTGCCTGACCAAGCCTCTGTGGCTGGTTAAATCCTCATGGAGATGTTGGAAGTTCATCAGTTAGGTGTCTCTCTATGCCTTTGCCGGCTGCACTGCAGGCTGTGGGATAGACGGCGCTTCCTCACAGCCCTCACACATACCCAGAAGTACCCTGACTCCCTCCCTCACCACATCCACCAGTGATCCAGGCCTGAAGTATCCCCTTGGGTTTATCACAGCTCTGGCCCTCATCATTGAACCCTGGGCCAGCAAAAGAGGCTGGGCTCTCAGTGGCCTTTGCAGTGTTCAGAAAGGTAGAGTGAGCTTTCTGAGGGACAAGTCCCTGTCCCTCTTTTGTCCAAAGCCTCTCAGAGCTGCTGGCTCTCTGATGTCCCCGTGCGCCCCCCCTTCCCAGCTCTTGTGAAGCCTCTAGCACCTCTACCTTCTCACTGTGGAGCCTATGGGGCCTCTTTTCCACATTTACCATTGCCCACCACTGGCTCCTCAGCTAGCCTTTCCTGACATCTGGGCGAAGGCTTCAGCTTCCTCCTCTCCCAGCAGAGTGCTTCCCAGGGTCAGGATCCTCCTCTCCCAGCAGAGTGCTCCCCAGGGTCAGGATCCTCCTCTCCCAGAAGAGTGCTCCCTAGGCTCAGGGTCCTCCTCTCCCAGCAGAGTGCTCCCCAGGGTCAGGATCCTCCTCTCCCAGAAGAGTGCTCCCTAGGCTCAGGGTCCTCCTCTCCCAGCAGAGTGCTCCCCAGGCTCAGGGTCTCTGGTGTGGGGCTGGTTGAGTATACGCAGCATAATGAAATGGCTGCTAGAACCTGCTGGGACCAAGCATGTGAGTCACCCCTCCTTGGCCTCGTCAGCACAGTGTCCCCAGCCACTTGTCTTTCTTTTTTCTTTCTTTCTTTCTTTTTTTTTTTTTTTTTTTTTTTTTTGGTTTTTCGAGACAGGGTTTCGCTGTAGCTATCAAGCCTGTCCTGGAACTAGCTCTTGTAGACCAGGCTGGCCTCGAACCCCTTGTCTCTTTTGTCCCCTGGTCCTCAGAGGACTCTTCTCCTGGCTCCAGCCAGCATGACTCCTCTCTCCAGGAGTGGTTGGAGACTTAGCAGGGCAGTCAGAAATGTCAGCAGAGACAGTGTAAATAACCAAGCTCTTGCTGTCTGTCTTCAGTACCCGCATGGATTTCCAAACTGTCTTTCCTCCGCTGGTGTTTCTCGGGGCTAATGCAAATTCAATTTAATGGATACCCTTACACAGTGCAGATCGGTAACCACACCTTCACAGTTCCCGGAGAAAAGGTAAATAATTAAAGCTGGATATTCTCAATTCAAGGGCTCCTGAGAGGACAGCATCCTTGGGAGCTCACCACGTGTTTGTGTCCGCAGATGATCGATATTATGGACCTGAACTCGCACCCACTCTATGCTATCTACCTCATCGTCACTGGCATCAGCTGTGGCTTCCTGTTCCTGTACTATCTGTCCTTAAAGTTCATCAAACAGAAGTCAGTTCAAGACTGGTGATGCTCACCCAGGCTTGCTCCCGTTGGCGGGACCCTTCTCCCAGGGCTGACTGCCTCCTGCGGAGCCCTACTGACACCAGTGAGGGCAAAGATTACTCAGATCTCAGCAGCATGCGCCCCGTGGTGCTGCAGTGGCATAGGTCAGCCACAGGATGGCAGTAGAATAAAGACAGTTGATTTCTGATCACTGGCCTGGGCTTGTGATGGGAGAAAAAAATGGGGACTTGGTGGCACCTGCAATGTTGCTCATTTATATTCATTGGTTATATCTTTATATAAACAACCCAGTATGGAATGGGAACCAATTAGATATAAATTGAGTAGCCAGGCTATGCAGAAATTTCTGGAACCCAGAAAGAATAGTGGTTTAATAGTAAAATGTTCAGCTCTATCTCCCACCATCCTCATACTTGATGTTAAGCCATTCCCACTACAGAAGGTGACCTAAAACAGACTAGCAAAATGCCATCTCTTATCTTTGTGTGGATCCATAGACTCCAAACCCCAAAGTTGAACAATTAAGAGCTTATTGAGTGTATACTCCATGGCAGGTATGGGGTATAAAGCATGGCATGGGGCTAATTGTCATTTGTTCTCAGAGCAACCGACTGATGTAAGCAGCATCCTGTTTTATAGGTGAGGTCACTGATGCAAAGACAAATTCAGTTGTCTCAGCTTACTTGGTTGCTTTGTGGTGGAATAAAAAGATCTTGAGGTCTTTGAGAAATAGAGAGCAAAAGGCCAGGCCTGAAATACTGGTTTTGAATTTCAAGAAGCTTCTAGAAACAGTTTACAGAGATTATGCCAGTCCAGCCAGGCCTCAGAGTTGCACCCCAATCCCACTGTCTGGGTCTCAGGATTAACCTTAAACCTTTCCTACCGGCCAGAGGATGGACTGCTTGCACACCCAGGCTACGCTTTACGCCTGTCTTGAGGAGCATCTGACTCAAGGCACAGAGATGGGAGGAGGTTGTTCCCACAGGAAAACTAGAGTCAGGCACTGAAAGAAACAGTGAGGAGGGTGTTTGGGGCCAAGAGAGATGTTCTCCACCAGTCCCCCAGATCCTATGTCTAGTGTGGTCCCTGACCAGCATTAGAACACTGGTTACAGATGAGATAGGCAGAATCCCAGGGCCACCCAGACCCATGGACTCAGCATCCGTGTGTTCAGGCTACCCTATGACTTAAGTACAGATCTCAGTGTGAGCAGCAACTGTCCTTCCCAGCACCCAGTGGACTCTGGGAGTCCACACAGTCCCGTTGCCACCGTTCAGTACACAGATGCCACTCAGGATCCAAATGAGATCCAGTGTTCTTCCTCCTCATCCAGATCAGAGTCAAGGGCACCGTCTCATTGTCTCTTTGGTTTCTCTCAGCTTGGAAAGCTCCTCAGTGTCCGACTCCAGGCTTGGGTTTGTCTGGTGTCTTTCAGGATCAAGTCTAGGCCGGGCACCTTTGGGCGGGATACCCACAAATGGCATTGTTTTAATGCGTCACAGCAAGCGGCATGTGCTTGCTTCCCACTAGTCACACACTGAGGCACACTTTGGTGGCTTGATGGGAGGCCTGTCTTTCGGACTCCCACATCTTCCCTGTGTTCCCTCCTTTCATAATGAATAAACCTTTTGAATGCCAGTGCCTAGAGACTGTTTATTGCTCATTCTTCATCAAGCTTTCCATTTACTTACCAAGTTATTATACATATTATACATAATTTATGTACTAGTGGAATCCCATTTTAATTTAGCAAGCTATAATCCATTGCTATCATTAATTTTGATGCTCAGATTGTCCCTGATTTGGCCAGTGGAATGCTCAAGGTGGCTTCTGCATCTTCTTAGTCATGTCCCTGTCATTCATTGAGGACCCTGACAAAACGAAGTACTTGTGGTATCATCTTGAATTTCCCCAGCCCAGTCCTGGAACTGGATGTTTCTCTGTAGACACTTAACTCTTTTCAGTGGGAAATGATAGGAGCCTGGACCCGAGGGATTAATCTGTTCTGCTGCTGCCCATTACTGCATCAGGGCTCTCCACTGGCAGAATGAATCAACACATGTGTTGTGGAGCGTATGTGCATATGTGCATGTGTGTAGTCACAGTCATAACTGCATGTGAGTTCATCTTGACTGGATGTCAAGAAATTGCCATCCAGTGCTAGCTCTTCCCCTTCTGTCTTCCTCAGTCTCTGGGAGACACCTGGTTCTGGTGTCTGCGTCCTGCTTGTACATTCTGTCACGGTCCTCCCGTGTGGACAGTCTGCTCACTGCACATGCACAGAATTCCCCTCAGCCTGTGCTGTGCTTCCCTCCCTAGATCCCAGCTCTGTTCTGGTTACCTAAAGACAGGTAGCCTACTGTCTTTAGGCCTGGATAGAGAGAGTAGAAAGAGGAAGGTTGGAAGCCACTGAGGGATGTCATCTGACTTTGTGAGTTTGCCACTCAGTGTGCTGTGGTACCCAGAACTTGGAGCACAAGAGATGCTGAAACTCAAGACAGTTACCGGTTCTTTGGAGCCTGTTCTCAGAGCAAGCCTCCATCCTGTCTGCCCACACACCTCAGTACTCTAACTTCATGGGTTTGTTTTGTTCAAAGTGTTCTCCAGGACACACAAGGCCTGGGAAGAGAAGGGCCTGGGCCCTAGGGACACCCTATATCCTTCAGTGATCCCTTATCCTGCATTGCAAAGGGGCAGAATTTTCTTGTGGGCTGCGAAGTTTTGCTGCTAAGGATCCATATTTTAGGCTTTGATAGCTATATAACCTGTCATAATCTGTCACTATTGTTCTGGTGTGAAGCAGTGTGTGGAGAGTGTGGATGTGTTCCAATAAAACAGCTTACACAAACACACAGCTGCTGGCTTTGGCCTGAGGCTGCAGCTTGTAGACTCTTGATCCGAAGATGAAGGTTTTGAAATTTACATTTTAAGCTCTCCAAATTCAAGTTACGCCATTGATGGGGGATATAACAATTAAACCGAAAATAATCACCTGTGTTGACTCCAATAGTCCTTGTTGTGATATTTTTAAAACCGCTCTTGTTCTTAAAAAGATTACTTAAGACATAATCTTTCCCTGGGTTGAGCCAGTCCGCAGAGGTAGATCTCCTGCTTGCTTTTGTTTTTCACTCATTCTTAAAAAGCTCTTGATCTCAGATTAAGCCACTCACATACAACAGAGATATTGAAAATTATGTGAAACTCAAGTGGTAGCAGACCTGTGGCCAAGGGTTCTTCCAAAATTAAATTAGTCACTTAGCAGCAACGTTTAGCCCAGCTCAGGGGACCAGCTTAGTGCAAACCCACCATGAGGCACAGGGTGGGAGCCGGCTGCAAAGGAAGCAAATTCTTGGGTACTTTGCTGCTGACATAGATCCATTTGGACAACACAGCCAGTGCACACGCCTGAAATGTTCTTAGTTGCTAATAGTCTACGCCAGTCTTGACTCAGATGTCACTTGTGTCTGATAAATTGGTTCTTCATCTAGAATGGTCCAGGTGAATAGCTGGGGTGAATAACTTGGTGGCAGAGAAAGTAATTAACAAGTTAGACTCAAGCCCCTACACCCAACCCTGAAACAAACGAAAATTCAGTCCTGATCCAGAGCAACATCCTGTGTCCAGGTTAGGAGTGCAGAGAAGAGCAGCATCTGTAGAGGTAACGGCTAGTAATGAAAACACTAATGTCTAGAAGCGGGCTGAGCTTTCCCAGCACATGCTAGCTGCCCACTGCCTAGGTGACATGCTTGTTTATTGTTTGTAAAGTTAAAGTGTTGTTTCTCCAAACTGAAGATAGCTCTGTTGTTCCTTGCTAAAAAGGCAAGCTTTTGTCTTAACTGCAGCTGCGGCACAGGTTCCCTCCTGTGAGAGCTCCTCCCCCACAGTGACAAGTGGGTCATCAACTTATTGGATATCTCAAATCATGCCTTGCTGGCCTTACTGACAGGGCTTTTTGTAGGAACTTGCATTCTGGAGGACTCCAACTCTCCCGGCTGAGCCACATGTGGGAACCAAAGACTAGAACGAGAGGGAACCGTCCAACACGCGCAAACCAGGAACCTCTTAAACGGGAATCATGGCCTTGAATCCATGTGACTCAACCCAAGAGCCCTACTGTGAACCCACTAGTAGGTCTGCAGAGCACTGGAACACGGGGCCTTGGAAAGAATACAGGCGAATGGTTCCAAGTGGCTGCCCAGGTCAGGATCAGTGAAGATGTTAAGGACCAAAGCACTTTGCCAGAGCAGGAAGTCTGGATTCTAGTCTGTCTTACCTGGTTCTGATGATTCTATTCTTTATGCAAAAAAAGGTGACAGCTCTGAATTTGCTAATGCAACCATTTTCTTCATTTGTACTAAGGCTGCATAATGTGGGCTTTGTAAGTCTGCTGGCCTGAAAGCAGGATACATTTCTAATGGAAACACTCCCACGCATGATTGTACAACAGCAAAGCGATAAATTACCGTGATTTTGGACCTCCTGTGGCTCCCACTTCCACCACACTGAAGGAAATGTTGCTTTTGCTTAGAAACTACAAACATAATTTTTTCAGAAAGGCAAATATTAAATGAAAATTGTGCTGAAAGCCATGAGGAAAAACATGCAGATCATACACACTGCGGACTGGGGATGGGAATTATGCCAGGAAGAGTGATTTGCGACATAAAGCTTGCTTATAATCCACCGGGACTCATAAACTTGATTATACTGGGCACTGGGCATTGGAGTAAATGGAGGATTGTTTTTTCTCATTACAGTAAAGTGTTCAAAGGTGCAAACATTGCATTGTTGTGAACACTGTACTATGTTTTGTTGTTTAAAGAGTTCACTCTGACTTTTAGTCTGCTGTATTTTTGTATTATCATAGGTACTTTTTCCATTTTTTTTAGAGCTGGGGTCTGTGTATCCATGGTTGGTCTTGACAATACCTACCTGCCCCTGCCTCCCAAATGCTGGGATTAAAGGCATGCATAACCATGCCCAGTGGGAACAATGTTAAAAAAAAAAAAAAACAACATTGTTTTGCCTGCACTTAAACACACCATGAGCATGCAGTGTCCAAGGAGGCCAGAAGCGGGCTCTAGAGGAACAGCTACACATGGATGAGTGTGAGCAATCATAAGGATGCTGGAAACTGAACCCAGGTCCGTTGCAAGAGCAAGTTCTCTTAAGCACCAAGCCATCTCTCTAGCCCCAAGGAAAAGTCTGGCCATCTGACTTAGTGCCGTGAACCTACGTAAATGGACTTGTTTTCTTAGCCTGATGATCAGGCAAGCCAGGTGCCTGCCATGGCAGTCGGTGTTTAGTGCTAACCACATAGAAGTCATGGAACTCACTACAGATAATCTAATTCACTGTTATCCTGCAGGTCTGAGGATAGACTATGGAACCAAATACAGAGTTCACAATCTGTCCAGGTTTAACGGGAGATGCACGCAGCCACAGGAGCCTTGGGCAGGTAGTGATGAGGGCAGTAAGCGCCCTCATGGCACGTTAGACCCTGTGGAACGTGAGTTCTGGAACCATCTCTCTAGAGCTGACAAACATATGCTCCTTCACTGAGTGTCATCACATATCAGAACTGCTATTTCTCAATTCTTTTCATTTGTTTGAGACCGTTTCTCTATGTAATCCTAGGTGTCCTGGAACTATGTAGACCAGGCTAGTCTAGAACTTAAGAGATGTTCCTGCTTCTAGTGCTGGGATTAAATGTGTGCACCATTACACCTAGCTCCATTGCTCAATTCTTGGCAGCTTTGTTCCTCAGAGATCTCAGACACCGTTTATCCTCAGCACAGTGGGAAACTCACTGGCTCTCCACAAGCCAGAAGACAAGGAAGCTCCCTATGACAGAGGTCACCACACAATTCCTAAAAATCCAAGACTATAGACCTCATATATTTGATAGGATAAAAAAATGGCAGTTCATAAGTACTAAAATACACTTTATTCAGAGAAATTCCCATTTAAATTATATTGGTTTTTGGTACATGAACATATTATATAAAATACTACACTTCCCAAAAGTTTACAATGATGCTCCTTTTTAGAATCCACGACTTAGTTTTACTTTGTAGTTCTATTTATTTCAAAGTAGATATGACATATTGAGGAAGCATTTATAAGCCACCTAGAATACAATTATTACTCTATAAATATTAATATTCAAAATGGGAACAAAAACAGTGGTGAAGAGATTTTAGCAAGCAGTCTTTTTAAACATATTCAGAATGCTAGATGGGGACGTCTTTAACACCCAAATATTATTCCAGCGAATGTGACTGCACCTCGGGTTCCCAAAGATGGCCATGAAGTCCCAATCGCTCCCCAAGGCTGTATTTCACCCAGGTGTGTCAGTGAACAAGGAAACTTCAGATCACTTCCTTTGGGCTGGCCTAACTGCAGACCCAGGTCAGCTCTGGAGTCACGGCCACAGGTGGTGAGGGCGGCTCCTGCCACAACTACTCATGCAGGCCATGCGCTGCACAGCAGGAAC
>PVIU01030657.1:0-15780 GCA_004026605.1 Ondatra zibethicus | reverse complement strand
CAGCTCAGAAGAACTGGCCAAATGCCTGCTAATCAAGCTGGCTCGGAGGCCACAGCCCATGGTCACCCCCAGCTGGTCTTGCTGAGCTCGCCTCTGGCCCACACCAACAGGCCAGGGTCCATGCACAGCCCTGAAGGTCCGGGCTGCAAACCCAGTCAGCGCTTCCAAATAAGCTTGGGAAGGAGACACTGTGCCTGGGATGAACAGAGATGAAGAGGAGGCATCGCTCCCCACAGAACAATTCCTAAGCCCTTGATCTTATCAAATGCTAGCTGTATCAAACCCCGAGCATCTCCCCAGCCCTCCATAGGCCATTATTCTTCTAAAAGGGCTCTGTGCCCAGGCATCATCGCTTCCTTTCCAGAGTTACTTTGTTACCCCTTCCATCTGGGACCCTTAACCCCTGCCAGCTCAGGGCCCCAGCTCCTCCAAGGCCACCCAGAGGCCAAGTCCTCTCCTCTTGCCTCATCAGCAACCCTCCAGTCTATCACTTTTATTGCCTTTTCCCGGCAAAACTCCCTGCAAATTATCAGTGACCTCCACATGGGAAGGCCTAAGAGAAAATCCCCTGATAAGAAAGCATCCTCTCACCTCCCAGAGTGCAAACACTCCTCCTCGGGCTGATTACAGGCACAATCTGGGCCAGACGGAAGAACATGTGGTTCCGGATGGCTTCTGCCTGCTTGAGCCTGCATCCTCTTGGCCTGTTTCCCTGCAGCCCCTTTGTGTCCCTCACCATCTCTCTGTCCCTGCCCCAAGCACCTTCGACCCAAACAGCCAAGCCAAGGACCCTGAGCCACACGGCCCACCTGCTCTCCAGCACCCTCAGACTCCCACAAATGTTCAAAGATCCTCCTCACCCAGCCAGAGTGCTTTAACACAGGATCGCATTTCATCCAGAAAGCCATTCTCTGCTCCCTGGTTTCCACTAACGATTGGTAGGCACAGGTTAAGATGGATTAGGAAACCAGTCTCAGGCAACTGGGCAGTAAGTAAGAAGACTTCAACCCAAGGCCTCATCTTTCCCGGGAACCCACAATTGATTCCTCAGTGCCGTGCCTGAGCAACACAGGATGCACAGAGGGAAATGGAGTCTGTACTGAAACTCAACAGGCAGCAACCCCAGGATCCTGGCCCCTGGTCCCAGCTGAGTCAGCTACACTCTAAAGGAAGTGTACTCTTGTCTCCTGCCCACCTCACACCTGGTTCTTACTGAGATGAGAGACTGAAGGGAAACTCCTGATTTGGGTTATGAGTCTTTTGATTCGATCTCTGGCCAAGGGAGATCTTCTTCCTGTAGAACTTTACACTGTCCTTTTTAAATTAGCAAGTCAGGGGCCAGCAACATGGTTCAGTAAGTAAAGGTGCTTTCTGCTAAGCCTGAGGACCTGAGTTCAATCCTTGAGACCCACGTGGTAGAAGGAGAGAAATGACTCTCGCAAGTTGTCCTCTGACTTCTACATGTGTGCCGTTTACACACACCCACCCACACACACACACACTAAATAGGTAAAGAAATAAAGCTTTAAAATCATTAAAATTAAATAGGTCAAGCAAAAACATGCACAGATATTATGATGGTACTATACACAATAACTAATAGTGATAAACAGCTTACTATCCATTAATGAATGAATGAATAAATACAACACGCCATCCATACTTGGAATATTACTCACCCATGAAAAAAGGGTGCCATCCTGACACCCAATGCCTGGACGAGCCTTGAAAGTGTAATACGGAGTGAAGGAAGACAGACGCGGAGGGTCCTCCAGTGCACAGCCGCGGAGGGTCCTCCAGTGCACAGCCGCGGAGGTTTCTCCAGTGCACAGCTGTGGCTATGAGATGCACAGGATAGATAAACCTACACAGACAGAGGCACAGAGGTTTCCAGGGGTTGAGAAGATTCCTAGATGTGGAACTTTGGGGTCATGATAACTGGGTTCAACTCTCTGAGGAGCAAACAGAATACATGGAAAGCTGAGCGTGGTGGGGTACACCTAAAATCCCTGCATCCCTCTACCGAGAGGGAAGGAAGCAGCACACAGGCCAGCGGACCTACACAGACCCTGTCTCAAACACAGTGCAAGGTGAGGACGGACTCCCTCTGATGGACACACAGTGCATTCATGCCCACACTTACACACACACACACTGAAGTGTAGCCTTTCAATAGATGGAGTATATGATGTGTAATAGCTCAACAAAAGTGTTCTCTCTCTCTCTCTTTCTCTCTCTTTCTCTCTCTCTCTCTCTATCTCAGCTGAAGAAACCCTGGCATAGAAGCCAAAGGTTCGGGCTGGAGAGATGGCTCAGAGGTTAAGAGCATTGCCTGCTCTTCCAAAGGTCCTGAGTTCAATTCCCAGCAACCACATGGTGGCTCACAACCATCTTTAATGGGATCTGGTGCCCTCTTCTGGCCTGTAGGCATACACACAGATAGAATATTGTATACATAATAAATAAATATTTAAAAAAAAAAAGAAGCCAAAGGTTCACTCCGTTAAAAAGAACAACAACGAGAAGAAAAACAGCAGGAAAGCCCAGTCTTCCTGTAAGTTGTCGACTGCATTCCCCAGGTCGTGGCCATGGTCCTGATGTCACAAGTTTTTGAGCAAAAATCTGAAATTCAGCAAGTCTCAAAAGGATCGCAAAAGGAGTTGATTAGCATGGTCTCGGGCGCCCCCTGGTGGGCACTGCAGATTTAGTTCCTTGCCGTGGTGTGTGCTGGTTGCCCAGGGCTTGCAATCTGCCCACACTTGTTATTCTAAATCACTTGGACCTCTTTGAATGCCGAGAAGGCCGCTCTTACCCCCTACATAGCTCCTTTTAAACCTTTTTTTTTTTTTTTTTTTTTTTTTTTTTGGTTTTTCGAGACAGGATTTCTCTGCAGCTTTGGAGCCTGTCCCGGAACTCGCTCTGTAGACTAGGCTGGCCTCAAACTCACAGAGATCCGCCTGTCTCTGCCTCCCGAGTGCTGGGATTAAAGGCGTGCGCCACCACCCATCTTAAACTTTTCTAATCTGTGATATATATGTATATCAAAAAAACTACAACTGTCTCGAAAAACCACACACAAAAAAAAACAACAACAACAACAAACTACAACTGGATGGTAGTGCGCACCTTTAATCCCAGCACTCGGGAGGCAGAGACAGGTGAATCTCTGATTTCAAGGCTAGCCTGGTCTACAGAGTGAGTTCCAGGACAGCCAGAGCTACACACGGAGAAATCCTGTCTCAACTCCCTCTCCCAAAAACAAAACAAAAAGAACATGACTCCTGTCTCATTTAATGTCCTCTCTCCCAACTTCATCATTGTAGCCAACTCCAGACAGCACTCAAGGCCCTCTGTAAATATTTATGCATAAAAGATCAGGAGACCAAGGGACTGGAGAGGTGGCTCAGAAGAGCCACTGACTGCTCTTCCACAGGCCTGGGTTTCAGTTCCCATCACCCACCAATCACCACAATCACCTCTAACTCCAGTTCCAGTGGGAACATATGCCCTCTGCTGGTCTCTGATGGCAACTGCATTCACACATGCACATATACATACACACAGATACACACACATACATAAAAATAGAAAATATAAAGAAACCTTGTCACCACCATACTTATTATTACTACATGACAGCTGAAAAGTCCAATATCAGTGTCACTGACAGTCTTACCAATGGTAAAAAAAAATTTTTTTTTTTCAATTTGTCTGCATCAGAAACTACTCAGACTGACCTGACATTTCACGCATTTCATCTTTAGGATCTCCGTCCACTTTTACTTTCTCACTTGTGACGTATTATTATGGGAGCCTGCTGGTCTATTCTTTTTTTTTTCCTTAGGTTTTTTGAAACAGGGTTTCTCTGTGTAGCCTTGGCTGTCCTGGAACTCATAGAGATCCGCCTGCCTCTGCCTCCCAAGTACTGGGATTAAAGGTGCGTGGCACCACCTCCTGGCAAATGATTTATTGATTTCTAGTTTATGTGCCTGCACATATGTCTGTGTAAGAGTATTGGAACCCTTGGAGATGGAGTTACAGACGTTGTGAGCTGCCATGTAGGTGCTGGGAATTGAACCTGGATCCTCTAGAACAACAGTCAGTGCTCTTAACTGCTGAGCCATCTCTCCAGCCCCTTGTTGTTCTATTCTAACCTAAAGTTTGTCCTAGTAGGCAGCCTGGGTGAACAGACCAAGCTGTTTCATGGTTAAAACAAGGGTGTCATTTGTCTGTTTTTCTAGCTCTCTGTGGTTCTGTTACTTTTATCAATTTTTTTTAAATGTTTTTTTTTTTTTCCAGACAGGGCCTCAAGTAGCCCAGGTGATCCTCCAATTGGCTATGTAGGCAAGGGTGACCTTGAATTTCTGATCCTCCTGCCTCCATTTCCTGGGTGCTGGGATTATAGAGGTGCATACCGTGCCTGGTTCTATGTGGTACCCAGATATAACTCAGGTCCCCCTGCATCTTAGACAATCACTCTCCTACTGATACAACCTCATAAAAATGAGTTTTAAAAACAGAAATTGGGAGGAGGAGCAGCGACTCAGTGGTTAAGAGCCCTTGTTGCTCTTACAGAGGACCTAGGTCCAGTTCCCAGCATTCACATGGTGGCTCACAATCACCTATAACTCCAGTTTCTGGGGACCTAACATTGTCTTCTGGCCTCCCAGAGCAGTGGTCGCATGTGCTGCACTTACAGAAATGCAGGCAAAACACTCGCAACATAAAATTAGAACAAATCTTAAATATAAAATGAAATGAAAATGGAAATTACGCAGAGTTACTCTCACTGAGAAGTTAGATGCTCCACATCCTCTTTCAAATGACATCAGCCTGAGTTGTTTGTAGATGCCTCTGAGATTTTTGGGCAGTTAAAGACTCTGTTGCTGGGCGGTGGTGGCGCACGCCTTCAATCCCAGCACTTGGGAGGCAGAGGCAGGTGAATCTCTGTGAGTTTGAGGCCAGCCTGGTCTACATAGAGAAACTCTGTCTTGAAAACCGAAACAAAATCATAAGAAGAGGAAGAAGCAAGCAAGAAAGAAAGAAAGAAAGAAAGAAAGAAAGAAAGAAAGAAAGAAAGAAAGAAAGAAAGAAAGAAAGAAAGAAAGAAAGAAAAGGAGGAGGAGGAGGAGGAGGAGGACCTGCTTATGAATGCTTCTGGTGAGTTAAGTGGAGGAAATGGGGGCAGGTAAGATGGGGATCTTTGCTCTGCTTCTCTCCCTTGATCACCCAACCTGTAGCCTGTTTTTGGTAGCACCTCAACTTCCAAGGGGACCTCAATATTCTTAAATCTACATGCAAACACCTCTGACTTAGTGGTCGGGGGCCATCTCCTCGCTTCTTAGCTAATGTTGGCTATGTGGGGATGGTGAAGGCATTGTCCATCAGAATACTCCCCCAGGTGCCCACCAGTCTTGTCCTGTGGCCTGAGAGGGAGGGAGGACGCTGAGAGAAGTTCAGCAAACCGCCCAGACTAATGCAGCGCAGCTCTAAGACCTTCCATGGCTACACCTCCTCTGCAGCCACTAGAGGACACAATGATGCCAGAAGGAGCCACAGGGACCCGTTTAGCGCTGGTGAGGTGCCTGTACTGCCCTCTGAGAGGCAACTCCTGTTACCTCTGTGGTTTCAGCCAGCAGAGAGGGAAGGCGTTTAGCAGTGACTCTGTGAGTCTATGCTACAGTCAGCATCAACTTAACAGGCTCCCAGCTGGCAAGCAGTGGGCCAAGGACTTTAGGTCTCAACTGCCCTACCCAGCGGACAAA
Source organism: Ondatra zibethicus (assembly GCA_004026605.1). Taxonomy (NCBI): domain Eukaryota; kingdom Metazoa; phylum Chordata; class Mammalia; order Rodentia; family Cricetidae; genus Ondatra; species Ondatra zibethicus. Next base: position 10,015 of record PVIU01030657.1, on the reverse strand, counting down.
CCACCAGTCCTTGCTTCTCAGCCACCATCAGCCCTCTTGTTTGTCCCCGAGCCCTTCTCCAAGGGGTCTTCCTTCCTTCCCCTCCACTCCACTCCTGGCTCCACAGTTCTGGTTGGTTTTTTGCTTTGCTTTAGTTTTGGTTTGGTTTTTTTTTTTTTTTTCTTTTTGTTTTGTTTTTCGAGATAGGGTTTCTCTGTATAACAGCCCTGGCTGTCCTGGAACTCACTCTGTAGACGTGGCTGGTCTTAAACTCAGACATCCACCTCCCTGAGTGCTGGGATTAAAGGCACAGTATTGAGCTTGAGGGAGCAAGGTTGTTAGGGTCTGGTCCCGGCCACACACACCTGCAGCAATATTCCCCTCCCCACTAGCGGTCCCTCCCACCCCACCCGACAACCTCCTTTCCGAGCACCTGCTGGGAATCTAACAGGCCCAGTGGGTACCAGACTCCAATACTAAATCCCAGACCAAGTCTGATTACGTTCACCTGCAGCTCTCCCTGCCTCCATCCTCAGAGTTGATTCTGGAATCCCTGCTGTTCAAGGAGGGGCTAGGACACTGTACTGAGAGCCTGGCTAGGAGTGTGCAACAGACGCCCGTGCCTGGATTCCAGGCATTATGCACCCTTCCCTCAAGGATGCTTACAGACCTCGGGCAACACAGGACAGCAGAGCACTGCCCATGGTGGCCCGTCCCCCGTCATATAAGAGGCACATTGCAACTAGACTTGCCCCGTCCCACTTCCCCTACATCCTTGGACTTGTATATTCACCTCCCAAATCCTCTCTGGTCCCCTTGCTACCAAAGAATCAGAAACAGAGCCGGGCGGTGGTGGCGCACGCCTTTAATCCCAGCACTCGAGAGGCAGAGAGACAGGTGGATCTCTGTGAGTTCGAGGCCAGCCTGGTCTACAAAATGAGTTCCAGAACAGGCCCCAAAGCTACAGAGAAACCCTGTCTTGAAAAACAAAAAAGAAAGGAAAAAAGAAAAAGAAAAAAAAAAGAATCAGAAATAGTCTGGCTATGTGACCCTCCTTTCTCTGATAGTCATGAACCCCCTTCCTCTGAGACCTATAAGAAAGGACCCCTGCCTGCCTGATGGGCCAGTACTTTCCTCTGAGGCCTGCCAAACTGTCATCTTCCTGTCTGTCCATGGAATTAGTGAGTCTTCTAATAAACCTCTTGTTCCAGCGAACACTCCACCTTGTGTCCCCCTTGACTCCTGTCCCCACTTCTCAGTAATGAATAATTAGGGTTAGTTGCTTGGTTGGTTTTGTTTGGACTTTGGGATTTTTGTTGTTGTTCAGTTGGGTTTTGTGTTTGAGAAAGCGCTTGCCTATGTAGCCCAGGCTGGCCTCAAACTTTCAATCCTTTCCTCAACCTCCTGAATGCTGGGAATGCCGTGGGCATCACTACACCAGGCTTTTCTGGTTTTTCAAGCAGTTTGAGATTCCCAGCAGAGGTGAGCCGGAGGAACACAGATCCCGTGCATGCTTCCTGCCCGGGCACTCCACAGCCTCCCCAGAATCCAAGCCTTCTGGGGAAGAGGTGCATCTGTCACCACTACCAACCACACCTTCAATGCCAATTATCTCCCAAAGTCTAGAGTGCTGCAGGGCTGGCTTCTGATGTCTGTACTGGTCAGTTTTCATCAACTTGACACACGCTAGGGTCACCTGGGAAAAGGGAACATGTTGGTAGAGTTTCCCTCTCCTGACCACCTGCTCCCAAATAACCAACACAGAGACTTAAGGTTATTTATAAATGCTCAGCCAGTAACTCAGGCTTATTACTAACTACCTCTTACAACTTAACCCATTTCCATTAACCTATGTGCTGTCCCGAGGCTCGTGGCTTTTACCTCTATCCCATTTTGTATTCTCCATCAGGCTGGCGACTCCTCTGACTCCACCCTTCCTCATCCCATCATGCTCAGTTTGATTTTCCAGCCTAACTTTATCCTGTTCGGCTATGGGCCAGTCAGCTTGTTTATTAAACCAATCACAGCGACTTATATTCACACTCAGTACAGAAGGATTACAGCAGGAATATCAATTGAGACAATGCCTCTATCTTGATTGGCCTATAGACAACTCTGTGGATGTGGGCGGGCCCATTTCACTGTGGGAGGGGCCACCCCAGGGCAGGTGGTCCTGGGTTCTATGAGAAAGGTAGCTGAACAAGGCCTGGGGAGCAAGCCAGCAAGGAGGGGCCCAAAACGGCCCCTGCTTCAGTTCCTGCCTCCAATTCCTGCCTCGAGTTCCTAGCCTTGCTTCCCTCGGTGAAGAACTGTAAGGTGTGAGATGAAACGAACCCTTTCCTCCCCGTGTTACTTCCTGTCATGGTGTAGATCGGAGCAATAGAAAGCAAATTAGGACAGTGGCACACATTCCATAGACTGGGACAACTATATCATGTCACACATCACCACCGGGGACTCACAGAACTCACTTTCAGGATCCCCAAGCCGTCTGCACTCCACCCGGTCATCCACCCGGTCATCTCTTGCTAACCATTCATCTTTTCGCTGTCTCCACAGGCATCCCAAATGTCACACAGCTGAAATACTATAGCATCCAGTCTTTCACATCGGCTCTGTGGTGACTAATCCTCGCTGTCAACTCCAGTTGAGGAATTGCCTCTGTCGGATCGGCCTGTGGGCATGTCTGTGGGGCGTTTTCTTGATTGCAAATTGATGCCAGAGGACCCAGCCTCCTGTGGGCCATAGCATCGCTAGGCAGGAGCAGAGGGGCTGGGCTGCATAAGGAAGACCTGGGCAAGCCAGAGAAGCAAGCTGGTAAGTATTGTTCCTCCATGGCCTCTGCTTCCAGCTTCCTGCCTTGGCTTCCCTCCTTGGTGGACAGTGACCTAGAAGCCAAAGAAACCTCTTCCCCAAGTTGGTTTTGGATGGTGTTGTAGCACAGTAACAGAAAGCAAACCATGACAGGCTTCTCTTCATGATAGGAATTAAAGCCGGGAGGTGCAGGAGCTCCTGTAAGCCCAGCATTCCAGGAGCTGTGGGGGAAGATAGCTGGAAGTCAGCCTGGGCTACTTAGAGAGGCTCTGTCTCAACAAACAAACACAACAAAATAAAATTACGTGCATTTAAATTTCCTCCATGTCATTCTTTGACTTAATAGTTCATCTCTTTCTAGAATGTTCTTCTATCGTCTTCATGAACCAGGTCATTCATTCACCATCCAAGAGACATCTTGGTTGTCAATTCTAACTGAGAGAGAGAGACAAAGAGAGAGAAAGAGAGAGAATTGGGCTTTTCAATAATGCAAGCTGTAATGGGGACTGGCATTGCAATGAATTCGTAGGACAGTCTGGGGAGAACAGACATCATGGCAATATTGAATCTTCTTATCCAATGACATGGAATCTCCATTTAACTGGTTCTTCCTAAAACTATATTTATTTTAAATTATTTTTTGTTAGTTTGTGTTCATTGTGAATGTGTAAATGGCAAATGCATGTGTGTATGTGCCCACAGAGACCAGAAGAGGGGATCCTATCCTCTGGAGTTTGAGTTACCGGCAATTGTGAGCTGCCCAGTGTGGGAATTGAACTCATGTCCTGTGACCTGCCCCCCTGAGAAAGGTACTGAGCCATGTGGCTAACAAAGATAAGAATAATGGGCTATATAAGTTATAAGAGCTAATAAGAAGCCTGAGCTAATGGGCCAATCAGTTTATAACCTAATGTAGACTCTCTGTGTGATTTTCTCTGGGACTAAATGGCTGGGGGACCGGGCAGGACAGAAACCTGGACAAGCAGGCCCTCATGTTACAATTGTCCTCTAAAAATGCAACATAGTTAGTTCTCATTAATTTGACACAAACCTAAACAAACCTGGGAAGAGGGGATTCTAGTTGAGGAGTTATCTCCATCAGATTGGCCAATGGGCATTTCCTTCATTACTAATTCTTTAAAAAGGCTCAATTCGCCGGGTGGTGGTGGCACTCGCCTTTATTCCCAGCACTCGGGAGGCAGAGACAGGCGGATCTCTTGTGAGTTCAAGACCAGCCCGGTCTACACGAGCTAGTTCCAGGACAGGCTCCAAAGCCACAGAGAAACCCAGTCTCGAAAAACCAAAAAAAAAAAAAAAAAAAAAAAAAGGCTCAATTCACTGTGGCTCGTGCCCTCTTTGGGCGCGTGGGTCTGGATCAGGAGCAGTCGCTGCACAAGGCAGAGGGGGCAAGCCGGTGGTGAACAGGTTTCCTCCGAGGCTTTGCTCCAAGCTTCTGCCTTGAGTTCCTGCCTCGGCATCCCTAACTTCCTCTGAGTGCTCTCATTCGAGTGTGGAGCTTTCCCTATGTGGATCTTGCGCAATTTTTTTTTTTTTTTACAAATCTGTATCTTACTATTTTATTTTGGAAGTGTGAATATAAATGGCAATAGATTTAAACTTTTTATTACATTCACGTGTACTGGGCAGGGCACACGTGGGTAGGGCGTATGTGGAGGTCAGAGGGTAACTTGCAAGAGTCAGTTCTCTCCTTCTACCATGTGGGTCCTGGAAACCAAATTCAGGTCATCAGCCTTAGCAGTAAGAGCCTTTGCCCAGTGAACCATGACGCTGACTCAGTAATATGTTTTTAATTTCAAATTCCACTTGCCCGTTACCTGCATTAGGAAGTCAATTACTTTATATGCTACTGTTGGTGGGGAGCCAGACTGATCCAAGACTTTCTCAGAGGCCCGGGTAAAAGGACAAAGGGTACTTTAGCTCTGTGTCTTTACCAGGAAGGGACTGGTATGAAGCTGGAGCCAGTGCTTTCTGGGAGTCAAGGTTGCTCTGGCTCCTGGGGACCCAACGTTTCCCGCTGGGTTGTGGTTAGCAGACCTTAGGCAGCTGCCTCTGAGGAATCAGTGTTCTCTTTGCCAGTATCCTCTGACTTAGTTATGCTGACATGCTGGGTTTCCCGCCGCAAATTGTGCATAAGATGTTGTACTTTTTTTAAGGTTTATTTATTTATTATTTATACAACATTCTGCCTCCATGTATGCCCACACGCCAGAAGAGAGCGCCAGATCTCATTACAGATGGTTGTGAGCCACCATGTGGTTGCTGGGAATTGAACTCAGGACCTCTGGAAGAGCAGCCAGTGCTCTTAACCACTGAGCCATCTCTCCAGCCCCAAGATGTTGTACTTAATCAACGTGCTTGCCATAAGTCATCAGTTTATGCAGGCCCTCTGGTTCCAGCTTTTCTTTTGTCTTCTCTATTTCTCATCCCTGAGCCTACTCAGCACCTTGCCGTTCGGGTCCCTTATTCCCACTGGGTCAGGTCAAATGTTAATCTCATCACCTTTCTATGCTCACTTATTATATTTAGTTTTCATTAGTTGGAGGAGCCCTCTCGGTTGCATCAGCTAGAACTTCTGGTGTTTCTGTCCAATAGCAGTGGAAAGAAGGCTCTTGCCTTGAACCTGGGGTGTTGATCGGCAGGAGAGCTACCAGTTCTCATTGCTCACTGTGGCCTTAGCTATGCTCTTTCTGCAGATTTTTATTATCAACTTGAAGTTCCTTTATGTTACCTGTTTTTGAGAGTTTTATCACAAATGTGTTTTGTATTTTGCCACATTTGTGTGTTGTGAGAGACTGCTTGTTGGTTCCCGTCTGCTCAGTCCTGAAATAATCACACAAAAACTGTATTAATCAAATCACTGCTTGGCCAATCACTTAAGTGTATTGCTAGCTAGCTCTTACATCTAGAATTAACCCATTTCCAGTATTTTATATTTTATCATGAGGCTTGTGGCCTACCAGCAAGGTTTCAGTGTGTTTATCTCTGGCAGCAGCTCCATGGCTTCTTTCTGACTCCGCCCTCTTTCTCCCAGCATTCAGCTTAGCTTTCCGCACCTAACTAAGTTCTACCTTGCTATAGGCCAAGCCAGTTTCTTTGTTCATTAACCAATAAAAGCAACACATGGACAGAAGGACCTCCCACACCATTTCTCCTTTTTTGCTTAAACAAAAAGGAAGGCTTTAACTTTAACATAGTAAAATTACATATAACAAAACAGGTATCAAGCAAGAACTATAGTTACAATATTTATATCTACTTTATCTTTTATTATAACTAAGGAAAACTATGACTATCAATTCTTCAACTCCATCAAAGACTCCAGAAGAATATAATATTACCTAAGTAAACAGGAAGTATATTGTAAGCAACTTCCAAAACTCTACAGTTGACAGAGACATCTCGCTGCCTGGACAATCACCCAAAGTTCTTCTGTATCGTTGGGGCATCCATCTTCAGCCTACAGGCCCATAGAATCTGGCAGACTTTTCCATGAAGCAGGAAATTTCAAGGACAGTTCTGCTTATATTGGCAATTTGTCAGTCACTTTCTTCTGTGTCCTGCAGAATGTCTGGCAGATTTTTTCATGAAGCAGGAACCCTGAAAGACCATCTCACCTTTAGGCAAGTTCAGCAGTCATCTCTTTGTGGGTCCTGCATGTCAAGTTCACACAGCATAACATTAAGCAGTCCAGGCAAGAACAGTTTTTACCCAAATGGCTAAACAACTCCATAAGGAACCTCTTCAATGCCCATCATCCTCTTGAAATAACTGGTGCTGCCAGGAGCAGATGTGTCTCATGTCATGAAAGTCCTAACTTCTTAAAACATTTTAAATGCCATATTCTGAAGGTCTCTGAAAGATTTGAAGAGTACTATCTAACTGAAATATCTCTATATATTTAAAGAACCTAACTAACATTTACTACAAGTTTGACTATTATAGATGATTATCTAATAACCTATATTTTGTAATTATACATTCCATTTTTAAATGAGCTGAGCAAACACAATAACTTAATCAAGAGCAGAAATACATCTATAATAAAATTGACCTTAAATTTGTATCAATAAACCAAGATCCATACCAATGCAAATCTCTATAGCCTTTAAGTGTAAACAAACATTTATAAATGATATTTGGGGATATGGGTGTAGTTCTCTCCAAACTGCTTCCTGCTGTTTATTGGGTGAAGCAATTTTTGAGGGGTGTTCATGGCAACCTTTCAGGGGGTCTTGGTCCATTAAACCACATTAGTCTGGAATGATTCCACAAGTTCTAATCTTTTGTGGAAACAAAAGAAGAACCTCTTTTCCAAAGCAACAAATCCTTAGACCCAAATTTGGAAGTTATGATACCTTTACAACATATATGCTGGTTTAGCTTAGCAGCCCATACAATGAAATGTATCTCTATACTTAGCTCATTCATAGTCAAAAAATTCAAAGAAAACACAATATTAAACATAATCCAGACTCTCTGTGTATTTTCCATTTTTACATGGCTTATTTTATTTTTTTTAATCCTTTTAATCTATGACTGTCTGTACTCTTTTTTTTTTCCAGACAGGAATTCTCTGTAGCTTTGGAGCCTGTTCTGGAACTAGCTCTTGTAGACCAGGCTGGCCTTGAACTCACAGAGGTCCGCCTGCCTCTGCCTCCTGAGTGCTGGGATTAAAGGCGTGCACCAACACACCAGCTGACTATCTGTATTCTGTCTCTTTAAAGACTTTACCTTTTTTTTTAACCATTTACTTCTTATTATAACTCTTTATACTCTTTTTCTTCTCTCCCCAAGCCTTCATACATTTATCCAACATTATGACTTGTTTAGAGGTCTTTTTTATCTGGATTTGTCTTTATTGCATATCTGTAATCCTTTTCTGACTAGAATGGCATCTTAAAATGCTAAGCCCTTCTTATGAATTTAATCGGTAGCATTGCTAGGGGAAATATGGCACTGCCTACTTGCTCCTCCCAGTCCAACATGGCAGAGGAGGTCTGTTCACTGTCTCTGAGCTACACACACTGCCCCAGTTCCAAGTATGCAGCAGGTCTATGTCAAGCCATTAAGCAGTTTGTAACACGCTGCTTACATACCCCATTTAAATGCTCAGCCTTCGGAAAGAGTCAGAGGTCGTGCTGGCAGCATGGCCCAGAAAGCCGGCATTTCAAAGCTGTGTGGCTTTTTTTTCTGTTACTGCTGAGTCAGGAAAACCTCTCTTAAAGGACTTGTGGCACACCACCAGCAAACAGCAAGAAGCTGTGAAAAACTCTGTATTTTTGTGTCTAGAATTTCTTTTCAAGCTCTCTCAGGTTTTTAAGTGTATTTAGTTGGCCAAGTTGGTGTGCCAATTTGTTGTAAAAGATCAGTTGTTGTTTCCCAGCTGCTCAGCCCCAAAATAATCACACAGAAACTGTATTAATTAAATCACTGCTTGACCAATCACTTAAGTGTATTGCTAGCTAGCTCTTACATCTAGTATTAACCCATTTCCAGTATTTTATATTTTACCATGAGGCTTATGACCTACCAGCAAGGTTTCAGCATGTCTGTTTCTAGTGGCTCCATGGCTTCTCACTGATTCTGTCCTCTTTCTCCCAGAATTCAGTCTTGCTTTCCTTGCCTAACTAAGTTCTACCTTGCTATAGGCCAAGCCAGTTTTTTTTATTCATTAACCAATAAAAGCAACACATAGACAGAAGAACCTCCTACACCATTTGTGTGTGTGTGATGGGTAAGTTTTTTCCTTCAGTTTCTTCAATGGTTGATTTTATCATTGATTTTTTTAATATTGAGATGGCCTTATATTTCCAGTAAAACTCCTTGTTAGTTGTGGTGCTGAGTCAATAATTGATACATTAGTTCTATGACAGAATGTGGGTCCCTTAGCTGACACTCCCATCTGATTTGGGATTTTCTTCTGTGTGCTATGAATAGGTTTTATTACCATTGGTTAATAAGGAAGGAAGCTGTTTTATCCAATGGCTTAGCAGAGTAAAGCCAGGTGGAAATTTTGAACAAAGAAATAGAGAGTAGGCAGAGTCAGAGATGCCATGCAGCTGCTGAAGGAGGCAGATGCCATGTAGCTGCCCAAAAAGCAAGAGGTAACAAACCAAGATCCTTGTGAGAAAATATAAAATAATAGAAATGGGTTAATTTAATATGTAAGAGGTAGCTAGAAATATGCCTGAATCATTGGCTGAACAGTGCTGTAATTAATACAATTTCTGAGTGATTATTCAGGTCTGGGTGGCCAGGAGACAATATGCAGCCTCCGTCTACACCCCTCCCTACGACATTGATGTAGGTGGTTATGGCTTTGGCTCAGCCTGTGAACTGAAGGATGCCCTTCCTCCCTCCACAGGCTTGTTTCATTGTTTCAGAGTAGAAGCCATCGGTAATCCTTGCACCTGCCTCAGCTCTGCTATCCCAGGGCCTTGTCCTTGGGCTCTGCCCACTTGAATCTGGGGCAGCTCACACCTTCTGGGCAGGTCTAGACCTCCCAATGGACTCCACATCCCTTGCCCAGTACGACCTGGACAGCGTAGCAGAGCCCCCACCCCCACCCACGGTTCCACCTGGGCCATTCTAGCCTTGCATCCTCTTACCTTGCTTTAACTCCAAGTCCTTTGAGCTCTGCTACATCCAACAACCCAGCAAGCAGCCTCCACACCGCAGACATTTACTGAGAGATGGGCGGGTCCTTCATCCTGCTTCTGAGAACACAAGAGTAAGCTAGATCCCGCCCCTGCCCTTGGGAGCCTGCACTGCAGTGGGACAGAGCTGTGAATGAATCGTGGAGGGGGGTGAGGTCAAGGACAAAACAGGGTAGCAGGATTGTGTGGCAGCCAACTCCTGGGTCCTATGCAGCCGTCATCTCCTACAAGGCCTACCTAGGATCCTGTTTCAGCTTCGACGGAAACTCCCTGGCTCTCCGCTCCGGTGCCAGCCTTAGGGCTTTGCCACTGTCCTTTCCTTTCCACTCTAAACAACATCAACAGCGGACAACCGCCCCAAACCAGTCACCACTCCAGATTAAAAGCACCTCGAGGAGCTGGGTGGTAGTGGCACACACTTTTAATCCCAGCACTCGGAAGTCAGAGGCAGGCTGATCTCTGTGAGTTCAAGGCCTGCCTGGTCTACAGAGCGAGTTCCAAGACAGGCTCCAAAGCTACATAGAGAAACCCTGTCTTGGGGAAAA
>PVIU01030656.1:0-15812 GCA_004026605.1 Ondatra zibethicus | reverse complement strand
AATAGAGAAAATAAACTCATTGATCAAAGAAAACAACAAATCCAACAAATTCTTAACACAAAACACCCAGGAAATCTGGGACACCATAAAAAGACCAAACCTAAGAATAATAGGGGTAGAAGAAGGAGAAGAAGCACAGCTCAAAGGCCCAGAAAATATATTCAACAAAATTATAGAAGAAAACTTTCCCAACCTAAAGTTGAATATGTCTATGAAGGTACAAGAAGCATACAGAACACCAAATAGACTGGATCAAAAAAAGACATCCCCTTGCCATATAATAATCAAAACACAAAACATACAGAGTAAAGAAAGAATACTAAGAGCTGCAAAGGAAAAAGGTCAAGTAATGTATGAAGGTAAACATATCAGAATTACACCTGACTTCTCTATGGAAACCATGAAAGCCAGAAGGTCTTGGATAGATGTGATGCAGACACTAAGAGACAATGGATGCAAGCCCAGACTACTATATCCAGCAAAGCTTTCATTCACCATCGATGTAGAAAACAAGATATTTCAGGATAAAAAAAATTAAAGCAATACATAGCCACAAACCCAGCCTTACAGAAAGTACTAGAAGGAAAACCACAACTAAAGGAAGCAAACAACAAACATAATAACACAGACATCTAACAGCCCTCCACTGGCACAACTCAAAGAAGGGAAACACACAAACTCTACACCCCCTCCCCAAAATAACCACAGTTAATAACCTCTGGTCATTAATGTCACTTAATATCAATGGACTCAATTCACCTATAAAAGGCACAGGTTAAGAGAATGGATACGAAAACAGGATCCAAGATTCTGCTGTTTACAAGAAACATACCTCAACCACAAAGACAGACATTATCTCAGAGTAAAGGGTTGGGAAAAAGTTTTTCAATCAAACAGCCCTAAGAAACAAGCGGGACATAATTCTAAATTTTCCCCATAAGATTATCAGTGCCCCAAAACAGCAGGAAGTAGCCTGGAAAACTATGCCCACATTCCAAAAAAAATGGGCTATGGATATTTTCCTTTGTTTAAAATGTTGGCTACAAGTTGTTATGGCAGTCCTGGCCCAGCCACAGAAGAAGCAAGATGTGACTGCCCTGCTGAAAAAGGTACTGAATCATGTGGCTAACATAGACAAGAATAATGGGCTAATATACATTATAAGAGTTAATAAGAAGCCTGAACTAATGGGCCAATCAGTTTATAGTTAATGTAGACCCCTGTGTGATTTCTTTGGGACTTAACAATTATGGGAACCAGGTAGGACAGAATATCTGACAACACATTTGACTAATGTTTTAGACTTTCAGGGTCCTGACAACAATATTCTAATTTCAACAGAAAATAGTTAGATAAGAAAGAACATCACACATTTTCTCCAAAGAGACTGGAATTGCTACAAGTCACAAAATTTTGCAGTAATTGCTCAGCCATCTTTTCACAAGTGACTAATCAGCACCAGAGGCCCTGGTAAAGGCTAAACCAAAAGGCCAGGTTGTTTTGGTGTTATTACTTTGTGAATAGAGTGGCTGTTTTCTGCTGTAGATTTTTTGCTTTAGCTAACCCCCCCATCTGTTACATAGTTGGAAATAAATTCCCAGAGTTCAGGACTGTTTTCTATGCCTTTGGGCTATGTGTGAAAGCAATTTCCCACTGCCAGACCTTAGTTCCTCTCTCTTAGGTAAGCACAGAAATCCGCCTTCCTGCAATTGCCTTTATCAATAGTTATTTGGTCAGTGTTTAGGGTAAAGGCAAGAGCATTCCATTTAAGATATTCACAGATATCCAGGAACAAAGAATTACTACTTACCCAATGTGCTGCTCTGGTTTTACCTCATCAAAACATTCTTAACTCCTTACACTAGCCTTCACCTCAGCTTACTGATTATTTTTGTTCAGGAAATTTACTATTTGTGTTTAACTCTCAAGGACAGCACAAGAAATCTGAACTCATAGACCCACAACACTCATGATCAAAATGGCTGATAACAGCATACCCTGGAATTGATAATTTAGAGGCCTGGGTCTGTTCTTTGTTTCTTCTGCCTAGAGCAAAACTCCAGACCTAGCCCATAGAAACTGCAGTGCCTAGTAAATGTGCTAATCAGAATACGAGCCTTTAGCTTCCCCCTGACTGTTTACAAAGGTTGCCTGGCTACCTGGTATCCTCTATGGATGCTGGGAGAAAAGAAGTGGCACACTGATTTAAATAATCCATTTCCTATTTATAATTTTATTGAAAATAAACCCTTTTAGCTGTTTCTAACCACATAAAATTGTAGCTTAGTACACAAAACTTCCCATCTAGAATGCCCTGATGCTTTAATTCCTTTCTTAACTTTTTCCATTAAAGGGTTCATGTGGGCACTAGCCACTTCTAAATTTGAGCTGACAGTTACAGATTTCTCTCTCTCTCTCTCTCTCTCTCTCTCTCTCTCTCTCTCTCTCTCTCTCTGTGTGTGTGTGTGTGTGTGTGTTCTTATTTGATTTGTATAAGGAAAACGAATTCCAGCCTTGGAACCTTCTAGGGCTGGGAAATTGCTGGTTATAAGGGGATAAATGGCTGGGAACATTTTAATGTGTAGAACAAGGGAAAACAATGGGGAATATATAGTAAGAAAGACAGAAAAATTAAGAAACATGGATAGAAGGACCCTGTTGTGAGTAGATTTCTTAATCTCCATACTTTAGCTGCCTTTGCTTATTGTGGTGTCTTTAATCGAACCCTGAGAGGGTTTTTTAAAAGTTGGACTCTTATGGACCCCATTATGGAATGTTAGATCAAAAGGAAACTCCCTGACATAGGCAACAAAGTAGCTACCTATAGTGCATATTGGAATACAAAGAGTAGCACCTGCTAATACCAAATATAGCCAGATTTATCAACAGGTAGATTGCCCTTGCCATGATTGATACTGGGCCATTGCCCAGGAAGCTGGGTATGAACCTGGCCAGAATCAATCCATTTGGACAATATTTATTTAAGTTTGATGCAAATTTAGCTTCAAAATATGGTAGTGGTCTATTTCTCACTCAAGGGGATTAACAGTGGGAATTACCAAAAGGCTTTCCATCCACAGCTGAGGAAACTTTTGTATTTGGCTAGTTGTTAGCATATGGTAACTGTTCTTTCACTTTATTCAATACGGGAAAGGTGAATATTTCTTACAAAGATGTCAAGACACAAATCAATTGAATTGGAATAAATAAAAAGTTTAGTTATCCTAAATTGATAACTTTTAGGCTTTGTATGTATCAGATATTGTCTTTGCTGAGTTAATGAAGAAAAAATTGTTTTGAGGACGGTAGTATGTAATAGAACATCAAGCATCCCCTAAGACCTATAAGGGCTTCAAACTAACAGTAAAACTTGGATCATCAGTCATGCAGCAGCAAAACAAAAACTGTTTAGAAAGTGTTTATATATTGGAACACATGACCTACCTTCTCTTGGTGCATTTTCAGAGTTTAATTTTACTTTATAAATTTTTGGTTTTTTGCAACAGGTTCTTTATATATCTTTGGCTGTCCTAGAACTCCCTCTGTAGACCAGGCTGTCCTTGAACTAACAGATATCCACCTGCTTTGCCTCCCAAATGCTGGGATTAAAGGTGTGTGCCACTATACCTTGAATTCACAGATATCTGTCTGCCTCTGTCTCCCAAGTGTTGGGATTAAAGGTGTGTACCACCACACTGAACTACTCTCTTTTTTCTTTTGTATTTTAAGGACTTTAACCTTTTTTCTTTTTTCTTCCAAGGCTGCATATATTTTGAAACATACTGTAAACCATTTAGAAGTTTTCTTTGTTTTACAATCTCTCTTTACTGTATATCTCTCTTTTTCTGACCTTGTGAGTCTTTAATTTGCTAAGCAATATGGAGAGGATTAAAGCCCTGGCTTTGACGGCTGGATCTAGCCCATTCATTAGCTTTCTGAGATTCTAGCCTCATGGTGGAGATACTGGCTGCAGCCATGTTTGTTTATTGCCACAATTCTATGGCATTTCAAGGTCCCTGCCAGCAAGCAAGCTGCAACAGTGTCCTCACAAACCACACTCAAATGCTCTGTAGCTGGACCACTTGCCTGAAAGAGTCAAAGTTTGTGCTGGCAGGATGCCCCAGAAAGCCAGCCTTTTAAATTGTCTGAAAATAAAAAAGCATGCAGTTAGCTTTTCATCAGCACCATTTAAGTGTTTCATGGCATGACCTCTTAAAAGAGCTGCAAGGTTTTATAGTTAAAGCTGAGTCAAGAAGCCTCTTTTAAATGAGAGTGCTTGCCTTTAGCAAGCAGAGCCCACCCAAGAAAATGCTGCTATCAATAAGCTGTGCTTTACTCTATTCTTTTCTGTCGCGAATTATTTCCTGAGCTCTCTCAGGCTTTATGTGCATATAGTTGTCCACACGTTGGGTACCATTTGTTATCAGGGTTTCTCTGAAGCTTCAGGGTAACCTGTATTTCTTAGTTATACATTACATTTTTAAATGAGCTTCATAGGCACAATACCTTAAACAAGAGTAGAAACATTTATGTAGTTTATATAGTATAACAAATAACCTTAAATTTGTATCCATATACAAAACCATACCACACTAATGTGTATTATTTGAGGCCAGTAGTTACTATTTTACTTTAAAAGTAGATTCAATGATCTACCCATTACTATAATCCCCCCACCACTGCCATTTTGGAAGAGATCATTGAATCTATCTAACCACCTTTGGTTAATTTTCTCCCTGATGGTGATCAATCACAACTTGCAAACAGCTTCCCTAAACAATGACAAAAATTCCTTTGAAGACCAATGACCACCTACCTCACATCTTGGTAATGTTGGTGTTATCTTCTCTAGCTTTCTTCATTTTTTCTAGGGATGATGACCTCTCTTGGGCACCCTTGGAAAATTGGGATAATGGTCTACTACTGAAAGAGTATTGATTAATTGAGGATTCTGTAACTGAGACATTCTGAGAAACTGCATCACTTGTACTACTTCTCTTTTATTTATTTTTGTCCAGTTCGTTTATTCTGAAAACATACAGAATTTTAAAGGTTCCATACACATCGATATTAACACGAGGATGGCATGTGTGATATGCACAAGTCTGCTAAAAATGATTTGTTTTATGTTTGAGTAGGTAAAAGATATCTGTCAGTTTTATAATTGCATTAGGAATATATAAGCAAATTATTATGTGGACTCTATATACAACAAGATTTATCATGTCTTGTACAGTCTCAGAGCTGTTCCCATGTAGAGGAAATCAGTATACATATCAGTAGATGATTACAATAAAGTAGTCCCACACTAAATTCAGAATGGAGTATAATAAAGCACTCTTTATTTAGTGGTAGACTCATAGATCAACAGTCCTCTTCACTAGGAGGGAACAGGAACAGAATCTAGCAGTCAAAAGAATATGCACATTTCTACATCTGTTTTTATAGTACATAAGGCCACACACAAAGTGGGCCACCATCCCAAAGGCCACTGGCTGGGAAAGTTCCCCCAGTACTTCACCCTTTTATCTAAATAAAAGAGTCCCAAACCAAATACAAAACTATGTACAATAAGAATAGCCATCAAGTATAAAAAATAGGATGACAATCAGCATAAAACAACATTAAGCAAGAAACATATACTAAGTGTTTCAATAATTATTCTATTCTAGGGAGTCTAAGTATTGTATTAGAAATGAGTTGGCTAAGTCATGACAGGTAAGTGACTATGATTACCTAGTCTTCAACCCCATTGAAGACCTGAGAAAGGACATGAAGACCTGAGTAAACAGAACATGCAATCAAGCAACTTCCAAAGTGTCAAATAAATGGCAAGGACAACTGGATACCTGGGAAATCACCCAAAATCTCATTTTCAACATTGGACCAACCAACTTTGACTAAGGCATAGAGTAACAGATAAACCATTTTCAGAAAGAGAAAGAATTTCAAAACCATATTACTGTGTCTTGGCAAGGTTTGGCAGTCTTTTTTTTTTTTTTTTGCATCCTGCTTATATTGTCTGGAGACCATGCATTTTGTCAGTGGTCAAGGCATGGACAGTTCCTTGCTCAAAAGCCAGTTTTGCCAAGAAGAAAATAAGTTCCAAGTGTTGTGTCTTTGGTGCCCAGCATACTCACAGGAATAGATTGGTGCTGCCAGGAGCAAATGTGTCTCACATCAACAGATTCCTAAGTTATTTAAATGCATTATTCTACAGTTCTTTGAAGTGGTTGAAGATTAACTATCTATGCAGAATACAATCTCTATGTATCTAAAGAACCTGATTAGCCAACCTATAAGTATGACAAACATGGATTACTATTGACATATAAATCTTAATACCTATAAAGCTTAAACACTAAGATTCTTATTAGAATATTAGACAATCTTTAAAAAACTGTGCAGCAAACAAGAACAATGATCTCAAAATGTAAACAATGTGTAAGTATCTTGATCAGGGTAGAAATGTATAGTCTAATATGATAAATATGTCCTAAAATTATATCAATATACAAAATGTCTTAAGCAGAGGTAGAAGCATGCATGCATACAATATGACAAAGTAATTTGCATAGGTATACAAATATTGTAAACAGAAATAGGCATATATTCAAATATAACAAATATAATTTGAATTTGGATCAATATACAAAAATCTATAACAATGTAAATTGTTTATAAATAATAGCTCGTAAGTATTTAGTCTATTACTCACTATTATTATTAGTGTGAGTAAACTCACACTAATCTACCTATTATCCCATCCATTTCCCTTTTTTTCAAAGAGATCCCTGAGCATACATAATTTCCAACACAAGCCCCAACCCTATACCATTTATAATCAACCCCTAGTTGATGTCCCTATCCTTGAGATCAAACTTTGTTGGGAGAGGGGACATCATTGTAAAGGTGCATCACTTCAGCTAACCAAGTTGGGACCAACTTGAGCAGTGAAGCCCCAAATCAATCTTAAAGTAGCACTGTCAGCATTATGACTTCATATTAACCAGGTGGAATAGTTGTTATGGGCCCCATCTTCTTCCTGGTAACATCAAAGATTAATGCAGAAAAAAATTATTGTTCATTGTGGGAAACTTAAACGTAATTCACATAGACATATATTCAACAAAAGGTACAATAGAGACAAAAATTTTAGTGGGAAAAAGGAAAATCTTTCTTAAATTCTTTTTTCTTTCTGTACCACACCAAATGGCTCCTGATATCAGACGGAAACTCCGAATTTTTTAAATAACATGCTTAGATTTAGAGATGGATAGTTACTGTCCAACTCCAAAGCCAGCTTTAATTTTTAATTAAATATATATGTTCAGGTAAAGAAATTTTACTCTGCAGATGCTATGTCACCATAAGTCAGATTTCTCTTTGCTTGGTGATTCTTCCTGGATAGCTATATTTTCTTCTTTAGGCATTTAGATATCCAAGGGCTCTTCATTTTTTGAAGGTGGTTATTTCTCTCTAAAGACAAGAACAGAACTCTGCCCCAACGCTTATGAGGTTTCCTTACCAACTGTATGATTGTCAGCGCTGTGGATAAACTGTTATTTCTCTTTCTCAAGAGATTTCTCTTTTTCAAACTGAATCTTTATTATTCTTTATTAATTTTGATGGTGTCTATAGCTTTTCTTCTAATGTGATAACAAGAGCAAACCCCTTCCCCAATGTGGCACATCTCCTGATTTCCATAGTGAGGTCAACACATCCTTGGAATACACCACCTGATTTAATTCAGAAGTTTTTTTTTCTATTATCCAATGTCTCCCTGCTGTCATTGTTCCTTTCTCATTAGCATTAAGAAAATTCAAGATTAACAAAGCATTATGTAATCTATTTTGAGGGGTATTTTCCATATCTTTCTTTTTTTTTATAACATATCCTTTACAGTTCAATTTGATCTTTTTATAGCTTCTTCACCTATAATATTGTTTGGTATACCTGTAATGTGTTTTATATTATAATAAGCAACAAACTGCTTCATTTTCATAGAGACATATGCTGGACTATTATCTGTCTCTATTTGTGCAGATATATCGATGAATGGCCATAACTTCTAATAAATGCATGATTACTGAATAAACCTTTTCTGAGCTCAAAGCAATTGCCTATCGAACACCAGAATAAGTGTTAATGGTGAAGTGTACATATTTTAATTTTTTCCCTAATTTATTTACATTAGTGTAGGCATGGTGTTAGAGTCAAGTTCTCGAGCCATGGTTTGTATCCAAAGCAGTTACTATCCTGCCAGACAGCCTGTGCTGTTACCTAACAAAAGTTAAGGATGGACTGCTCCTTCTCTTTTGTTATTATGTATATCACCTGGGAAGAGGTGTGAATTCCAAGCTCAAGACTGAGTTGGGGATGTGACTGCAGTCCCACATCCCCTGGAAAGAGACTGTTAATGAACTTCCACCTTAGTTTACCTTGGGGAATAAAAGGTGTTTGAAAAACAAATGCCGGTGATCCTCAGGAATGAATGAAGCCTGAGACTCCCTTCCAATATTGCTGTATGAACTGTGTCTCAATTTTTCCCATGCCTCCACAAGAGTCCAGAGTAGTTTATGTTGGGTCATCCAACCCTGATACATTATTATAGAATGTATGGGCTCCAGTTATTGGTGTGTACATAAAATGCAAGAAAGAATCCAAGTAGCTTTCTTTATAAGGTTAATATTATTGTTTTTGGGAAAATTGCTATTAATCTCTCATAAAAAATTAGCACAAACTCTTTGCCAGGGTTCATTGTTTTCCAATGATTTTTTAATTTCATCATTAGTAAAAGGTACTATAATCTCTGTTGGGTCTATTTCTGCTAGTTGACAAAATCTCAATTTTCCTTTTATTATTTATTCGGAGACCTCTTCCATATAAGTTTTTAAGCTTTTTACTTGGTTTATATGGTAAAAAGATCAATTCTACAATTATATCTTCTCTCTGCATTAAAATTATGTAGGGAAAGTTCTGGAGGGCAATATGACTAGAATGGAGTTAAGATTTGGATCTGATCCATGTGTGCCTTCTGTAATTTTTTCAATCAATATTAATTCTTTCTTAGCTTCAGCTATTAAATTCCTGGGACTATTTAAGTATTTGTCTACATCTAAGGTTTTCTTTAAATAAATAATTAGATCAGGTGTTATCTCCACATGTGGTCCGAGATTACAAATGTCTCCTAGCAATTTTTGAAAGTCATTAAGAGTCTGCAATCAGTCTCTCCTAATTTGCACTTTTTGTGTTCTAATTTTTTGTAAACCTATTTTATAGCCTAGGTAATTGACAGGAAGTCCCCTTTGCATTTTTTTTCCAGGAGAAATGTGCACCTTCCACTTATGCAAAACTTTTATTAATTCTTCAAACATTCTTTCTAAGGTATCTGCAGTTGAATAAGATGGCAAAATGTCATCCATATAATGATAAATTATAGACTTAGAAAATTATTTGCACATTATTTCCAATGGCTGACTTACAAAGAATTGTCACAGGGTGGGGCTATTTAGCTTTCCATGTTGGAGGATTGTCTATTGATATCTTCTATGAGGCTGAGAATTATTTTAAGTAGACACCTGTGTACATTAATCCTTTAATTATAATGTTACTTATTTGTACTGTCAGATTCTGCCTTTGATCATTTATAGAAGTCTGCCAAAGTATGTTTCCTGTTTTCTATTAGATTTTATCCTCCATGTATATTCCATCATTCAGAACAGCATGATTTTTTGTTGTTTTTGTAGTTTTTTTTTTTTTCAGCAGGCACTAGATCTTTCAATTTACCAGGTAAGACATGTTTTACACAGTGAGTGGGAATGATTGGACTATGTTTGACCTGGGGGCTTGTGATAGGCCACCCAAGGAGTTTCTTTATGGTAGTGGGTTTCCTTTTTGTGTTTTTTTTTGTTTTTGTTTTACATTCATTGGTCCAATATTGGCATTTGACACATCTACACAATCCAGAAGATTGATTTTTGTCATTCCCAGAGAAGACATTATTTCTGGGAATGCCTTGTCTACAATTCCTTCTCAGGTGTCCTATTCTACCACAATTAAAACAATTGGCATTTTAATATCTCTTCATACCTTTGGAAATTGCTTCTCCTACCCAACTCTCAATATTATAGTCAAATGACTCAATGTTTATTGTATGCAGGATCCATTTATCCATTGGTGCTGATCTAACCTTTACAGGCCCAAGTATCTTTTTGCATTCTAAGTTGGCTTTTTCAAAAGCCAGTGATTCAATAAGTTAATTGAGCTTCTGGGTCTGATACTCCTATTTGTACAGCCTTAGTTAATCTTTATGAAAAGTAACTAATATATATTTTTTGGCCTCACTTAACTGAATCCTCTCCCAAGAATTTAAGGCTGCTGCATGGCATAGGGACAAGATGTGATCATCATAAAGATCTTGATCCTGTGTGTCTGAATAAGTGCCCTCACCAAGAATTTGATCTTGGGAATCATCAAATCTCTTGGCTCTTCCCTGTTGTTCTAATATTTTAGCCTCCTCTTGCTAGTATCACTTCCATTGGAATTGTGGTCCATCTTCAAGTACTACTGAGGCTAATTGAAGCCAATCTTGCTTGAATAGCCTTAGTGCTTGAAGACCACATCTTTACCATCTCCCTAACGAATGGTGGAAGCAAGCCTAAGATACTATTGATTGCTTAATTTATTTTAAATCATCATACCTATAGGTTTCCATTTACATTCTTTGAACTCATACTGTTAGTTAGTACTTGATGTTTTGTTAGAGGTGATTACAGGGTAAGTAGCTAAAACTCTTTTTTAGATATCTCTGACTCTGAAAAGTACTGGTGGTGTTTTCTTCTTTTCTTTTGCTTTATCTCCTTGCTCAATTGATTCAAGTCTTTGTACAATTGTCTTTTGTAAAGCCTGAATCTCTTGACCTGTGAATATTTGTAATGATTTCATTGAATCATATAACTTCTAGTCCTCATTCTGCACATATGATTCCAATATATTAAATTTTTCCATTCATAATAACTTTTCATCCTTGGATATTATTTGGATGGTGTACAGATTGCCTTCCTTTAGAGACACTCTGCTAACTTATCATAACATTTTAACAGACTTTGGTTGTCAATTTCAGCAGTTTGAATTCTTTCAGATAATTTCTTGCATCCTTTTGTAAAGTTTCATAACCCATTGATATGGATTGAGTTTTGTCTGTCAAATTAATGTTATCCTTTTTAATGATAGTTTTCAGCTAACTTTTGATTTTCAATAGTATAAATCCTTTCGGCTACCTGATAATTATTAGTCTGTAAAGGCTGTATCATTTCTAATAGTGCCTCATTCTCAACTCTGCTATCAAAATATTTCTTTAAGTATATAATATGAAGAACAAAAACTGAGTCCCACTATCACTAAAATGGATGTATCAGAAAAACCATATAAGCCTTGAAGAATACCATCCATACATAGTATAAGCAAAAAGATTATTAAATTCTTAGATGGTGATATTGTCTGCAATTATATAGTTTTCAAATTTTTTGATTTATTTATTTAATCAAATAAGCTTACTTATTTAGTTTTCAGTAAATTGTTATAGGTGTGATAATCTTTATTGTCCAGCATGTAGTGCATTTGTTGGTGTGCATGACCACCATTAGCAAGGCAGGTTCTAGTATCTGAACTACTTGGGATTTAATTACATAGAAATTTAGTAAATTAATTATGAGGAGCACATTCATATATTGAGGATTGAGTTGGCCAGAATATCAAGGAACCCAAAGCTTGCAGGCAGTCATGAGCCATGAATGCAAGCCAGAAAAGTCTTTGCTCACAGAGAGTAGGTGTGTGTGTGTGTGTGTGTTTGTGCATGCCATCACATGGCAGGAAAAAAATGTGTATGCAAGAGGGCCATGGGAAGGTGGGCCATGGGGAAGGTTTTTGGGGAAAAGCATACACAGACCTTCTGGGCCAGTCCTGTTGGCATGGACCTGGGACCCATGTTTGGTGCACGATGTAGATGATTACAATAAAGTAGTCCCACACTAGCTCAGAATGGAGTATAATAAAGTGTTCTTTATTTAGGGGTAGACTCCTAGAACAATAGTTCTCTACACAAGCAGGGAACAGGAAACAAATCTAGCAGACAAGAGAGTGTGCATGTTTCTACATCTGTTTATATAGTACCCAAGGCCATGTCCAATGTGGGCTAGCATCTCAAATGCAGTTGGCTGAAGGAATTTTCCAAGCACATATCACCTGTCCTGTAGTCTTTCCTGGTTTCCTTTCTCACATCTGCAAACAAGGTCCTCAGGAGATCTCCCATTGTAAAATATGACCATTATTAATTTTGATGGAATCTATAGATTTTCATTTCCTGTACAAACAGTAGCACAACATTTCCCCCAAAACAACACAATTACTGATTTCTATTCTGAAACCAACACATCCCTAAATTACATAGGATGGTTTAACTCAGCAGTTCCTTTCACAATCCAATATATCTCATCAGTTGCCATTCAGTCATGAGCATTTTAAAAAGTGAAGAAATGATGTGGGATTCCTATCTGTATACCATGGTTAATAAAGAATCTTCTTTGGGTTTCTGAGTGCAGAAACGGTGGGAATTCCAAACAGATAGAGAAGAGATTAGTCAGTGTCAGTGAGAAGGCATATAGCCACTGCAGGAGACAGGCCCCAGACAGAACATTACTGGTAGGTCACAACTATGTGGCAACACACAGATTACTAGAAATGGGTTCATTTAAGATATAAGAGCTAGCCAATAAGAGGCATGAGCTAATAGGCCAACCAGTGTTGTAATAATATAGTTTCTGTGTGATTATTTTGGGTTGGGCGGACAGAAAACAAATGAGTGGTCTCTGCCTACAAAGAAACAACATATACTATCTAGATGCCCAGTGTATTTCCTACCCATATGTGACTTATTTTTTTCATCACTTTTAATATTTTATATTATTTATATATTTCTTTTGTATTACTTCATATTTTCTTTAAAGACTTTATTTTATTATTTTAAACATATTTATTTATTTTATGATGGTCTCTGCCATTTTTTCTTTCTTTAGCACATTTTCAAGTTTATCACAACCTATTCAGATGTTTTCTCAGGCTAGAACTGGCTGTTATTTTTGAGTATGTACCATTTCTGACCATGTGAGCCAAAGCTTAAATTGTTAGGTAGTAGTTAGACTCTCTGCTGTGTAGCTTTGGCAGGTGGCTTCACCCTTCTTTGTTTTCTGAGAATCTAGATTCATGTTGGTAGGTATGTGTGAGAACCATATTTACCACCCCAGTAGTGGGAAGTTGTTGAACCCACTGTCGAAAGTCCCTGTGAGTGAGTCAACTCTTTTGAGTGCTCACAGAGAGGCCCATGTGGCAACTACACCAGCTCCAACTGGCATGACTTCTTTTCCCATGTGAGTGTGCCATGAATTGGATGCCAAATATAGTCAAATTTTTCTAAATTATCCATAACCGTTTACAGTAACTTATTAGCTTTCATGAGACCAGGTCTTGCTGGTGTAGGGTTTGTGATTAGGGACTGAAGGAACCTATAGGCTAGCATTACCCTTGACAATTAGTAGTTTTCATAGCTATATGATAACGGAATGGCCACAAGTTCCTTTTATCAGAGATAAGGAGAATGTCTTCCGTTTTAGCAAGCAGAAACTTTCTTCAAACCTCTGAGATAATGGCAGCTTTTGTCTAAATGTGTGACCTTGGGACTTTATAACTTTAGCTCTGTTAAATTTGAGCCTTATCAGGTTTAGTGTGGTTGGATTTATATTGAGGACTTTAATCAATTTGGACTTGAGTTTTGTGCATGGGGATAGATATGGATCTATTTGCATTGTTTTACATGTTAACATCCAGTTATGCCAGCACCATTTGTTGAAGATGCTTTTTCTCCCATTGTATAATTTTAGCTTGTTTGTAAAAAATCAGGTGTTCATAGGTCTGTGGATTAATATCTGGGTCTTTGATTCAATTCCACTGGTCAACGTGTCTGTTTTTATGCCAATACCAGACTGTTTTCAGTACTGTAATTCTATAATAGAGTTTGATGTCAGGGGTAGTGATGTCTCTGGAAGTTCCTTTATTGTACAGGATTGTACTGGTTTTCCTGGGTGTTTTTTCCATATGAAGGTGAATATTGTTCTTTCAAAGTCTGTGAAGAATTGTTTGGGATTTTGATGGGGATTACCTTGAATCTATAGATTGCTTTTGGTAGGATTGCCATTTTTATTATGTTGATCCTACCTATCCAAGAGCATAGAAGATATTTCCATTTTCAATATTTTCTTCAATTTCTTTCTTCAAAGACTTATATTTCTTGTCAAACAGGTCTTTTACTTCTTTGGTTACTATTATCCCAAGATATTTTATATTATTTGTGGCTATTGTGAAGGATAATATTTCTCCAATTTTTTTCTCAGTTTTTTTTTATCATTTGTATATAGTATGGCTACTGTTTTTTTTTGAGTTGATCTTGTATCCTGTCAAATTACTGAAGGTATTTATCAGCTGTAGGTGTCTGCGAGTAGAGTTTCTGGGGTCACTTATGTATACTATCATATCATCTGCAAAAAGCAAAAGTTTGACTTCTTCCTTTTCAATTTGTATCCTCTTGATCTCCTTGTGTTGTTTTATTTCACTAGCTAAAACTTCAACAACTATGTTGAAGAGATATGGAGAGAGTGGACAGCCTTGTCTTGTTCCTGATTTTAGTGGAATGGCTTTGAATTTCTCTCCATTTAATTTGCTGTTGACTGTAGCCTTGATGATTATTCCTTTTATTATGTTTAGATACATTCCTTGTATCCATGATCTCTCCAAGATCTTTACCATGAAGGTGTGTTGGATTTTGTGGAATGAGATGATCATAAAGTTTTTTCTCTTTCAGGTTATTTATGTGGTAGATTACATTGTTATATTTTTATATGTTGAACCATCCCTGCATCTCTGGGATTAAGCTGACTTGATCATGGTGGATGATATTTTTTGATGTGTAGAAAACAGGAAGCAGCCTTAAATGTAAGGGCACAGAAGAATATTTCCTAAATATACCAATAGTAGTACAGACACTGAGAGCAACAATACATAAATGTAACCTCCAGAAATTGAGAAGATTCTGTAAAGCAAAGGGCACAGTAAATAAAATAAAAAAGAAGCCTATAAAATAAGAAAAGATCTTTACCAACCCCACATTAGACAGAGGACTGACCTCCAAAATATATAAAGAACTCAAGAAATTAGACATTAAAATACCAAATAATCCAATTAAAAATGGGGTGCAGGTCTAAACAGAATTCTCAACAGAAGAAGCTCAAATGGCCATATCAACCTCCTTAGCAATCAGGGAAATGCAAATCAAAATAATTCTGAGATACCATCTTACACTGGTCAGAATGGCTAAGATCAAAATCACCAATGATAGCTTATGTTGGAGAAGATAAAGAGTAAGAGGAACACTTGTCCATTGCTGATAGGAAGGCAAACTTGTACAAACTACCATGTTTTTTTTTTCTCAGAAAATTGGGGATCAACCTACCTCAAGACCCTGGAACACTACTCTTGAGCATATACCCAAAGGATCCTCAATCATACCACAAGAACATTTGTTCAAGTATATCCATAGCAGCATTATTTGTAGTAGCCAGAACCTGGAAACAACCTAGATGCCTCTCAGCCAAAGAATAGATAAAGAAAATGTGTTACATTTATACACTGGAGTACTACGTAGTGGTAACAAACACTGACATCTTGAAATTTGCGTGCAAATGGATGGAACTAGAAAAAAA
>PVIU01030655.1:0-15965 GCA_004026605.1 Ondatra zibethicus | reverse complement strand
GCAGGGATATGGCTACATGGGCATCTCAGAGGGCAGCAGGGATATGGCTACATGGGCATCTCAGAGAGCTGCAGGGATATGGCTACATGAGCATCTCAGAGGGCAGCAGGGATATGGCTACATGGGCATCTCAGAGGGCAGCAGGGATATGGCTACATGGGCATCTCAGAGGGAAGCAGCTTGACTCCCTGGTGCTTTTCTATCTCTCTGTACTTCTCTCTGCCGACTCACCAACTCCTGAGTCCGTCTCCTGCTCCTTTAATATCTGCCCAGTTACCTTGAGGACTTAAATTGCTGTCTAGTCTACTGAGGACAGCTTTCACCTTAGGCCCTGAGCCCTGGCCTCACAATATATCTTAGAAGGGCAGCCTAATACAGATGCCCTGACCTGCAGTCCTGAACTCCATTGAGGTGACTCGCTCAGAAAAGGCTGTCAGAATGGTTGCTTGTAGCTTCCATGGTCCCCCTCTGCTCAGGTGGGGACTCTGACTTCATTTTTCTGAGGGGCTTTTGTGTTTGCAAGTGATTTCCCCTCAGAGACAGAAGGTGCCTATCTGCACGTGGGGCAGAATGTTGCCACCTACCTTACGTTTTGACCTGCACTCTGATCCCCACTTGTCCCCTGTGGATCTCATCTGTATCCACAGTTCACTAGACCTATGTCTCTCTTCCTCCACCAGCTACAAAGCCACAGGAGCCCCAATGCCTGTGGCTATCACAGGCTGTGCCTCCTTCAGGCAGCAATGAGCCCAGGGGCGAGGTGGGGGCTGGGTCCTTGGGCTCCCTCCTCCTGCTCGGTTTCCTGGTTTGCATTAGGTCTTGCCTTATTTCTGACTGACTTCTCTATAGGACCCAACCCCACTTTCTGTTCTGATTTTTGGCTAAAGCGTTGATGTTGGAATCTGTCCATAGCGAGATGTCAGGGGCTTTGCCTGAATGCACTGTGGGAGAATCCTGAATTCTGCTCCAGCTGGTGGTCATGCAGAAGCATAAGTAGCTGCCCTCCTCCCACGGCTAATCTGTCAGCTTATTTAATTGCTTATGTCTTGTCTCGTTCCAAAAACTTAATTTATTATTCCACAAGTAATACACGTTCTTTGTCGGAAATTAAAAAAAAAAAGTAGCAGGAACGAATTGTTCCTTGATACTTGGAAAGTAAGACATCACACATTGAAATGACTTCCCTAAAGTCACCCCAACTCTAAACAGAACTTGTTGGCATAGACAAGAAGGCCAGATTCAGCTGTTCTTCAGGGTCCATGCTGTGGGGAGGGCCTGAAAGACTCAGGCAGATGGATGAAGCTGCATGGGAGCCAGGCTCCTCCCTCTCTAGGGGCCACAGCTCACGCCTGCATGCACAACCCCCACGTGAATGTGGCTGAGGCTATTTCTTGACTGCTCACCTAGACCCTTCATCTCTGTCCCCTGGCAGTGGCTGCTCTGGTTAAATTTTCTTATTGGACTAAGGAATTGGAGTCAGGCTTACCCGTTGTGAGCCATTCCTCACAAGTTAGTCTTCGGTGCTGTAAAGAGAGCCCGGCCCTCAGAACCTCAAAGCTGGTCCCCAACATGGGAGGAGGGTAGTGATATCTTACTATGACTCTGTAGCAAATGAAAGCTCAGAGAGGCGCCAGGAAGACCTCGGTGACCCTCTCAGCTGCGGGTTCACAGAAAGAAGTCACAGTCTTGCCGCATATTTAACAGTTGCTCACACCTTGTTGGCAGGGTGCACCTGACAGGTGGGTCCGCTCAAAGAGACTCAGGGTGCTGAGGGAGGTAGGAAAGAAACTGACATCTGTCGGGGAAGAGGGGCCTCAAGATGGGGTGGGTCTGGGATTACATTGCCTTTACGTTGTGATTTTTCTTTCCTTGGCTCTTGAAGAGAGGTTGGGACGAAGGGCTCTTTCAAAGGCATAGGAGAGAGAAGCCTATTTGCATGGTGGGTCCAATTTCTTCTTTAAAAGTTCACCTTCCAAATCCCTGGGAGTTCTACTGGCTGAGGACTTTGTAATTGCTCAACCGTCCTTCAGACCACAGTGTGACTGTGGTCGAGCCCAGCACTCATTGCTCCTGTGCCCCTTACATGGAACCCTGCCCGTGGCAGTGAGCCAAGCTCTGCCCCACCTATGCTGCTTGCAGGCAAGATTCACAAGTGGGAAGTGCAGATGGGAGAGGCAGCCAGTGGATGACGGTGGCCCAGGGTCACTTGCAATCCTTTCTGCAGGACTTCAGGTTGCTTGTTGGGGCTGTAACTGGGTAGGTCCGTGGGCTCCCCCCACCCCAGTACAGTTTGCTTCCAAGCCTGGAAATAATTAGAGGCCAGGGCACACACAATGGTACGTGGTGTGGAGAGACTGGCGGGCTGTCGGTTTCTTGTCACTGACACCCACTTTACTTCATGCACTCGGTCATTGAGATAGTGGATGGTTTTATCTCACTCTATGCCTTCGAGATTTCTTTTTTGAGTTTCTTGTGGTGTTGTCTCAAAAGACCCGATGCTCCTAAGTGCAGCGGAAGGGAATGTTCTTCTAAGCACCTCTGAAGTGGCAGGGGTGGCCTCGCTTTGTTCTTTGTAGATGTATTTTTCTGTGAATCTCCCCAGCAGGGTGGGCTGAGCTGGCTAGAGGTCCTGTGTAGCTGTGCACACCTGGGTCATGCAGCTGATTCTACGGCCTGTATGTTTACTGTACTTACTGAGTTTTCTGGTTGGGTGTTTTAATAGCCACTGCCCTTAATTAAGTACACAAATTACTTGGCAAAGAAGTAAGTTTTCAATCATGGAAAATTATTCATATTTTCAATATTTTATCTCTGCATAGAGATATGGAATATCTCTATATCAAACAATGCTTTCTTTATTAGTTGATTCTGAGGGGCTTAGAGAGATGGCTAAGTGGTTAAGAGCGCCTTTTGATCAATCATGAGACCTGAGTTCATACACCAACGGCCGTGTAGAGTGGCTCCCAAACACCATCAACTCCAGCTCCTGGGTATCCGAACCCTGTTCTGGCCTCCATGGGTTCCCACACAAACCTTAGGCATACAATCTTCATAGACCACACACAGAGACACATGCACATATACACTTAAGTAAGACATCTTAAGAAACCAAATAAGAATCTGGGCTTTTGTTCCTAAAAGTAGGGTCCTGGATCAAATAAGGTATAAAGGAATTGTTTTCAGGTATTATTTTCCATTTTGATAGAGAATCAATATCCATTCATATACATCGTTCATGTACAGCTCAGTGAATACTCACCTCTACATCAGCCTCTGTAACCTTAGCCAGGTCAGCATCTCCCAGCTCCCAGGGCTTCTCCTGCCCCCAGCAGCCCTTCTAGCCAAGAACCAGTCTTCTCAGTTTTAGTATTAAGCAGCGCTAACCAGGGACTACTTGGCCCTCTTGTATCCTCTTAGGTGGATTGATTGCCACAGCTTTTCAGTTGTACCGTTGAGGAGTATTTTGCTTCATTGTGACATTTTTGCTTCAAAGCTTGGCATATGAGCTGTCTTTTGGTATTGGTCATCATTTATTGCAATGATTTTTGAAAGGTTAATGGGAAATTTCCTATGGAGTTCAGTCATGGAAATTAGATCAATTAGGAACTGTTACAGCTTAGCAGGTCCCATGGAAGATTCCCCCGCCCTCCCCCCGGCAAGGGTGGACCTTGGTGAGGTACTTTGGCACACGGGTTCAGGCCTGGACATCCGGTCAAATTCTTCACCCCCACGTTCCTTGCCTCTAAAACAGAGCCCAGAAGTGCTTATCTTCCCTTTAGGGTTGTAGAAACACGGAGGTGGCGAGCGCTGCTGCTCCTAGTGTTCACGTCCAGCAGATACAGGGTGAACAGTGTGGCAGCCGCTCACAGCTGGTAGCGCTCCTGTCTCTGCAGACCAGGTGCTCCCTGGAGCACCACTGGGGGGCACTAATTCATGCTGGTGACAGGACTTTTCCCCTGTGAGGATCTCAGAGGACACAGCCTGTCTGCTGGCTTGTCCCCAGCTTCTCCTTGCTAGTCCATGAGCTCTGAAGGCAGGGGTAGGTCACTTGCCATGACCTGAAAACAAGCTGATCCTCTCCTGGCTGGGAGAACTGTGTCCTCAGAGTCCTCTTTCCCGGGTTTACCTTTCACTGAGTTCCTGGGCTAAGTGTACTGTTGTTTGCCGAATCAAGACTATCTAGGGTCCATCCATACGTAGATGCTTCTGTGGCATGAATCCTGAAAATCTAGGAAGACATTAGGATATGAAGAATGGCGACCCCTTTGGGCTTTTATTCTGCCCCAGCTTCCTGCCAAATTAGCCTTTTGGAACCAGGCCCAGGCTCTTGTGTAGCTGGATAGATTAGGCATCGGCATTGCTACTGCTCATAACAACAGCAGATAACGTTGATTTAGTGCATTCTGTCCTCCCTGGATGTGCCGTTTAATCTTCACGACAGCTTTGTGGAGAGGGCACGGCTGCTATATTTGCTTGTATGTGATAACCCATGTGCTGGCATGTCCTCCTTCCAGGCAGAACAAATCTGCTCTTTCTTCTGTCATTTTAAGTAGCTACAGAATGATGGGCACAGTAGCCATGGGTCGCATGATTGGAGGGCTCTAGGAAGAAAACGTTTGGGCTTCAAGTGGTTAAATGACCCTCCCAAGGTCGTACCGTGTTCACAAGCAGAGCCAGGTCCAATGGGTACTGAGGTCCATGTCCCACTCTACAAGAACTGGGACCTGTTCCCTTAGCTCATCATTTCATGGGACTGTGGGGATGAGACTGGTGTGTTGCAGGAAGTATGCAGGACAGGTCACCTGCTACTCAGGTGAACTCAGGTCTGAGCTCAGGCCTCAACTATCCTCAGGTGGCCTGGTAGGTGCACAAGATGTGACTTGTCTCTTGGTCTGGACTTCCTCACGGGTCTGTTGGAATTGGGCCCTATTTCTTCCCTGGACTCTGATGGGGATGCTGCAAGGATGTTAGCCAGGTAGGAGGAGACCCTTCCTGGCTCACAGGACCTTGGATTAATGCTGAAGAGAGACCAAGGACTGTCCTTGCTCAGGGACTTTGTATTCTCTATGGTTAGACTCTGGCTGGTTTATTCCCACACTGTGGATTGTGTTAATCTCACAATGGCTTTCCAACTCGTCTTGGTTCTTGGGTGTTCCTTTACTTGGCAACAAGAAATCACCACCATCTCTCATGAGACAGACTGTGGGTGCAATGAATCCATCCCCGGTCACTCGATTGTGAGACCTGGGTCCGTTTGAGGCTGCTGCTCTCCAGGCCCTCTGTGCCCAGTGCTTCCCAACTCATTGCTCTGTCTCTGAATAAATATGCATTTACCTGTTCCCATTAAAGGACATGTTATCCATTTCTCCCAGGGCTTAACTTTCCATTTTCTGTATTTTATAATGGAATCCTTCTCCAATAATAACTAATCTGTGAAACATTCACTCCTTTCTGAAATTCCTGACAGAATTGGACTTTGGTGTGTGTGGCAGTCTCAAAACTATCTCCTGACATCAGCTGGGTGCTGTTGAAAACCCGCCCATCTTCCCCTCTTCCCTGTTATCACTCCAGGGTCCCTCCCAGCAGGTTTCTGTGGTGGTGTCTTCTCAGGATCATATTTTTAAAGTTAAACAGCAGATACATCTTTATGCTTTCTTAGTGTGTGGGGTGCGGTACGTATGCAGTTCCCTTAAAGAGGGAGACACTCCCATTGCTTGCAGAAGATGGCAGCCTGCAGGGTATGGGGGTTAATGCAGTGAATCAGACAGCAGAGAGGGGAGTGGAGCAAGTTGGCTCTGCTGAGTCTGTGTGGGCCAAGCCACTTTTCTTTCTTCAAACCCCAATCTGATTCAGCAATATCTAGCCACAAGCGGCTGCTGAACCCTTAAAAGGAAACTGGTTGTGATATGCCAAGAGCCCAACACTCCCAGTTTTGAAGTCTCGGAATGAAAGATCATTATATTTAAAAATATTGATGGCATGGTGAAATACACTTTGAGTATGTTGTGTTAAATAAAACGTTGGAATTCCCATTTGTCTTTACTTTTTAGTGTGACGGGTAGCGAATTTAATTACATACTACAGAGCACACCATTGGTCATGTTATAAGTGACGTATATTTCTTTTGAATCGTGCTGGCCTCCGCAGAGGTTAGCAAGAGTTCCTGGGCTCAGACACTCCCCTCTCTAGGGTATTACACACTGTGAAACTGCATGAAGTCAATGGATGAATGATATTTAATATGGCTTTGGTAGGTTGCAGGTGGCTTTAGCCCATCCTCCTCAGATTCCTGCTGAAGGTGGCGATGTAATCTAAGGGGATGAAAACTGTGGTGGTCCTGGTTGGGTTGTGGCTTGAGGGGGAGCGATGCCCTTCCTCTGAGAGGACGAATATGGTGTGTGTGTGTGTGTGTGTGTGTGTGTGTGTCTGTAGGGGTCTGGTGTCACAAGTAATCCTGTCTGTGTTTATAATGGGAGGTTGTTGGCATAGTTTAGGGTAAATACTGTTGCCTGAAGGGGCATCTGCTTCCTGCAAACTGCTCTGAAGACTCTCCGACACTTCGTTTGGCCAGATGTTTTGACTGTTATAGTGGAGTAGAAGTTCAGTTTCCTTATAAAACCAGTTATAAACAGGTTGAGTGTTTCACATTTGCCAATACACCATGCTGAGCACTTTCTGTGTATTATTTCATGTTCATGATATCCCTCCAGGGCAGAAAGTACTGGCTTCCACAGTCCATACTGGAGTGGAACAAGCATTTGCACAAGCCATGCATCCAAGATGAGGGACCTTGCATCCAGGGCTGTCTAAGCCTGTAGTTACTCCATGGTCTCTTGTGCTTCATTAGGGCCCCGAACAAGTCTTTTTTATTTAGGAAACTTACACAAGACAAAGTGGGTATTTTCCAATGTGTGGTGCTCTGGGGTGGGCAGCGTCTGAAGGTACAAGGAGCCCAAAAAATGGCTGAGAATCCTCAGGTCCAGAGTGAAGAACACAGAGGCCATGTTACATGACTAGCTATGGATTGGGCTAGGTTTAGTCTTAGGCTCCTCTTGGCCTCAGCCAGGAAGACCAGATAGGATTGTCCCTTTGAACCTAAGGTCTTGCCACTAGAAGGGTGTCCTACAGTCCCGGTGCTGTCAAGACACTTGATAAATGCATGAACATACTCAGTGCAGCTTCTAGGAGGCATCTGAGACAAGATTTCTAAATCCCTGGAAACATCTCAAAGCCACAAAACTATAATGACGACGTGTGTCAGTAAAGGACACTCTCTTCCATTCAGGCCTGATGAAAATTTGCTTGTGACTTTGCCACGCTAGCTGAATGCCAGGAAAGATACATGTCACGAAGCTGGGCATTTCTGTTGCCGCGGGGCACCGCACGGCACCTTCTTTAGTGGGTGAGTGTCACTGACAGGCACGGGAGCCTTTCAGGGGTGCTGATGCTGTTGAACAAAAGATCTCTATTTAGTGTCCCAGTTATTTCCTCTTGGGCCTCCTTTCAGTCAAAACATGCAAGGTGTAGTCCTCACCCCTGACCTCTGATGGCTGTCAGAGCCTTGTTACTGTTTGTTCTCACGATGTTGGCCGCATTTCAAGTCTGGCAGGGAGGGATGTGATTAGGAGGTGGGACAGCAACAGACTTGGTCAGCATCAGACTGCCGGATCATGGCATGATGGCTCAGCTCAGCATTTAATCACTCTGCCTGTGCTTTCATTTTCCTTGCATAGCCCTAGAGGGGCTGAGTTCCACCCCTGCTGTACAGGAGGAGGCTGGGAGAGGAGGAGAGAGGAAGGATAGAATTAAATGTTATATCTGTTCTAAGAGGCAAATTATCCCTAGGCTCCCATGAGAGTAAGCAGGATGGCAAGACATTTCCATAACAGGGCATAGGACTTAGCAGTGTACTGGAGGGTGGCGTGGGATCGCTGCCTAAGGAGTCCTAGAGGTTGATGGTTGATAGTTGTGGGTTATGTCTCTGCCCTTAGATGCCTATGTGGAATTCCTAACCCCCAGTGTGAGGGGATTTGGGTGGGCTTTGGGGGAAGTGGTTCCTGTTAGATGAGGTGATCAGGGTGTGTCCCTCTTGATGGGATTGCTGTCCTCATCAAAAGAGATATTAAAGAGTTTTCCCTCTTTCGTTTCTGTCTGTGTGACGGCATAGCAGGAAGAAGGGAGCCATTTTCAAGCCATCAAGAGGGCCACCCAAATTGTCCAGCGCCACAAGCACAGATTTGCAGTCTCAAACTGTGAGGTGGGCATTCCTGTCACATCAGCCATCTGTGACAATCTATAAGATTTTAGTTATGGAAGCCCGAGTTGTCTACATCAATGGTCTACAATTTGGGGACACTGACTAGTTAAATTGGTCACATTCCCAGCCTGTTCGGGAATGCCAATCACTTTGTTCTCTCCCCAGCTCCTGTTACCTGCAGGTGGACTTTGCCTGCGGGTTCCTGCTTGCATGTGTTCTCCAAAGAAAAAGTTCACACGGTCTTGCCACTTCTCTATGGGTTCCTTACAAGGACATATTTAAAGTAGACTGCGAATGGACGTTTTAGGCTGAGGGTGACAGTCTGGGAGAGAAAGGAAGGATGGACGAGGATGGGAGAGGCTACATTCATCTTTCCCTGTCATGTACCTTGTGGGTGAATCTGTCTGAACAGGGAATCCCAGACGAAGCTCTGCTGAAGCTGGCCATTCTGAAGGCACCCACCCACACAGGGGGTTTGTGGAGGCAGCACTGAAGGTGGAAAAGAGTCTGGGCCGAGAAGCTCTATTGGGATAAACCGTGTCCCCATGAAGAACTGTGGACCTATGGAATAGAAGCTGTAGGGAGCCAGAGTCATGTGGGATGGGTCTCGGGGTGTTGTCACATGGCTGGCACCCCACTATGGGCTGCCAGCTCTTTGACTTTCTGGGGCATGTGTCTCCTGTATGGTCATTTATTCTTTTCCAATTAAGCTGTAAACTTTTTATATGAAACTGTGACACCTATTTATCTTATCTTGGGTCAACTGTCCTCCGGGAGCTGGCTGCCCTAGAAATATCCGGGGGTGCAATTTCTCCAAACCTCAGCTTTATTTTCTTCCATGCTCTTCTTGCTGACTGGCGCAGCTTCCTCTTTCTGAATGTCGACTGTTTGGGATGCTCAGGCTGAAGGAGGGTCTCAGAGGCCATGGCTCTCCCTGGGGCTCATGCATTTTGTACCAGTCGACACCTGGTGGCTGGCAGTGTTTCACTATGTGTAGCAAGGGAGGTAGAGGGCTCACTCAGTGGATAGCTGTCTATGGTGGCTAAGCAGGCACCCTCCCCTCTGCCATAGATGGGACAATGGGAGTGTCATCCAGGCAATTCCAGCTCCCTGCTTTAACTCATATGGTCAGGTGTCCAGAGAGCGGAGGGTGGAAGCATAGGCACCCAAACCCAGTGTGTGTGTGCTCACGCTTTCCTGGACCTCTGGCTCTGCCCTTCCTCCTTATGCACTCCACCCTCTCCCTTGTTCAGCAAGGCAATCAGATCTTGGGTCTCTCTCCCCCCCCCTTTCTGTGTGTGTGTCTGCACGCACGTGCACATGCACGCATGTGTCTGTCTGTCTCGCTCTTTCCCTCCCTCTCACTCTCCCTTTCTTTCCTCCTTATACACCACCACTTCTCTCCCTTATTCAGTGAGGTAACCAGAATAAGGTCTGGTGTTTGAAAGCTGCAGTCATATTCAGATGGAAGTTTCCCCACCTGATCCTGCAGCCATTCAGTCTCAAATAAACACACAGAGGCTTATATTAATTATAAACTGTTTAGCCCATTGCTCAGGCTGACTACTAACTAGCTCTTACAACTAAAGTTAATTATTACCTATGTTTAGCCATGTGACTTGGTACCTTTTCTTAGTAAGGCATTCTCATCTTGTTTCCTCTGCACCTGGCTGGCGACTGTGTCTCTGCCTTTCCTCTTCCCAGAATTCTCCTAGTCTGGTTGCCCCACCTATATGTCCTGCCTGGCTACTGGCCAATCAGCATTTTATTGATCCAATGAGTGACAGATCTTTTACAGTGTACAAGAGCATTATCCCACAGCTGCCATATGGTTTGGCCGACAGTTGCCACCTGGCTGTCCACAGCACCTGTCCTCTCCCCTCTCATCTTTTCTCAGAGCTATACTCTCTTCCCTCTGAATCTGACTTTCCCCACAACATCTGGGATGGACTTCCCTGCCCATCTGTTTCCAGCTAGTCATTTGTGTCTCTCCACAGCACTCCACTCAGAGGAGCTAAACTCTTTGGATGAGCAATGGCTCAGTGTCCGTGGTGTTACCCCCCCCTTTTTTTTTAACTGGAACTGAATGAGACACAGAACAAGGAATAGAGGACAGGGAGCAACTCAAACTTTGACCTTCTAGGACAGTTGAGGGAAGGATTTAGGGTACAGGTTTCAGCTAAAGCAGGTCCTGCTTCTACCTGGTTCTATCCTGGTCATGGATAAGCTTGCCTGCATTTCTGTCTTACCTGAAACAGGAAGATGGTAGCATCTTCCTCAGGAGTGTGTTGAAGATGGAACAAGACTCAAGTCTCCCCAGGGGCTGGCACATCGCCTGGTGGTGTGAGCTCAATGGTTAGAGCCAGCAGAGGCATTATTTTCCAGCTTACAGATTTTAAGGTTTTATTTGAAGAAAATGTCTAAATTGTCTTGTTTTCCCCATGATACAGTGGGCATTCATAAGAATGAGAACTACTCTCTTGTTCCTAAGAGGCTGGATGAGATTCTTAGAGGGTTTCTGTAAATGTTTTGATTGGTGTTCAGAGCCTCCTTCTCTCTGGTTCTGCATGCCTGCTCGCTCACTTCAGCTCAGAGCTCTTGTGAGATCCTGGCCCTCGCCTCCTGTGGCACTGGTTGGCCCAAGGTCTCATCTGTTCCCTCAGGAACAGTCCCTGAGGCTGTGCCTCTTCCAGTCCTACCAGAAGTCTGGGGTTGTGCTTTTGTGTGCCAACATGTGTAAAAGATGGTACAGAATATTTAATAAGGTCAGCTATAATACATGTTTGAAAACTGTATAAATTGAGTTAGGAAAACAGCTTTGATTGCATGAGTAATATTTAAAGTGGCTGCTTAAAATGCAGTAACTTTTCTGTCAATAATAGAAAACCTTCTGAGCTCTGGAGAGAGTTTTAAAGCAAGATTCAGTGGCTCTTGCCGGTCGTGGTGGAAGTTTTCATTAAACAGCTGATTCGTCCTACGTGCGCAGAATGTCAACGTGAATCATGGGCGAGGCGTCAGACTTGGTCTGATTTATGAATGGATTAGGAGGTAGGGTTATCAGCCATCAGTCTCCTTCACAGGAGGATTTTGATTTACTGAGGCCCTTAAAAGGTTTTTTTTTCTCCCCCATCCTATTGTTGTTTGTTCTAAGGTGACATCTTAGGGTCTTTTATTTAAGGAGGGAACTTTCTGAGAAGAGGGCAGCTCACTTGCGTCAGTTTCTGAGTATGTTGTAGATGTCTTCCCAAGCCTGTCTCTCTTAGAAATGTCTGAGGGGTTAGAAATCGCCTTGTGTAGGTGGATATGTGGGTGTGCCTCTGACTCCTGGGCTGGATGAAGCCAAAATTAATTCAAGAGGCCCAGAGCCTCTAACGTCGACAGAGGGGATGACTTAGCCTTTCTATCTATCTGCCCAGCTGCATCACACTGGCCTCGGAAGGGTTCTCACAGATGTGGCCTGGGAGCCACAGCTTGAGAGGAGAGGGATGCTGAGCAAAGGAAGCTGCTGCATAAAGCAGATGCAGATGCTCTCTCTCCATGCTTCCCTCAAGCTTGGGTTGGTGTCCTCAGAGACAGAATACACGACATTACACACACACACACACACACACACACACACACACACACACACACACTTCCTGTGTGGAACTCTCCTCTCATCCAGCATCCAGGCTGACAGGTG
Source organism: Ondatra zibethicus (assembly GCA_004026605.1). Lineage (NCBI taxonomy): Eukaryota > Metazoa > Chordata > Mammalia > Rodentia > Cricetidae > Ondatra > Ondatra zibethicus. The sequence continues at coordinate 4,026 of PVIU01030655.1, read as the reverse complement.
GTGGAGGACAGGGTTCCTGCAGCACCAGACAGCAGTTCACATGCATCTGACCCCCTCATCTGAACAGTTCCTCCTACCAGCCCATTACAGACATAAAGACGAGGATACACCAGCAGCAGTGGGTGCTGGAGCCATGTATGGGGCAATGCATCAGGGCCATGCATTGGAGCCATGCATCAGGGCCATGTATTAGAGCTATGTATCAGAGCCATGCATTGGAGCCATGCATTAGAGCCATGCATCAGGGCCATGTGTCAGGGCCATGCTTTGCCCCTTGAATTCTGCATGCCCACAGGTATGGGAAGGTGAGTAATGCCCTGTGCTCTAGTGTGTACACACTGGGTATTGGACTCAGCTCAACAGCAGACACATTAGGGAAGGCCTCAGATTTTGCCATTTTACAATCAACTCTGTAGACCTTAGTGGAAAGACTGGATGGTTTGCTTATTGTCTTCAGGGGCGTCACTGGGCATGTAAGACCTTCGTGAGTGACTGCATTTTTCTTTGGCTTTGCGAGGTCTCTTTCTAGCCGGTCCAATGGCAGATCACCAATGTGTGAGAAGAGCAGGGTTTGGTGAGGAGGTGTGTGTGTGTGTGTGTGTGTGTGTGTGTGTGTGTGTGTAAAATGCAGGGTAGGGCAAAGCTATGATGGAAGGAGTTAGTGGTAGTTTATAATCTTGTTCTGCAAGTTTTAATATGGGTGGTAAGTTCTCTTTCTCTGAGTGTGTGTGCACACACGCATGTGCACATATAACTGAGGCAGGCATGTGATGAATTCTGGGACTATTGGTGTTTCCATGCCCTGAAATATCCAGGGAACATGGATTGTTTATGCTGTTGTTGTTCAAATCCATCCATTCATTTCATTCTGTAGATAGAAATAAGCTTCTAGCTTATATGAGATCTTGTGGAAAGTACAAGGGATGACTCAATGTGAAAGTCGTTTCTGGTTTCAGGGAAGCCATTGTCCTGTCTACAGAATGCCTGAAAGCTAAAGTCCTGTTTGAAGATGTAGATGGAGACACCTACCTCTCAGCATTGGCGTGAAGACCAAGGCTTTCTAATTCACTGTAGCCCGTGATGCCGTTGCTGTAGGTGCCGGCTGTGCAGTTTCTCCTTCCCTCACCGTGGCTTTCACTTTGGAGATGCTGAAGCAGCCACAGGTGTGCAGGGGTTAACTGCCTGCGAATCCTGTTGTTTAACTCCTGTGTGCCTCCAATTAGTCATCTATGCCCCTGGAAGGCCTGTGGAGGGGAACAGGTGGAAGGTGGGCTGGGCATTCATCCCTCTGCTGGAGTAAATAAGATCAGAGTTTATTTACAGCCAGACACTGAAGGGAAGCTGCTCCGGGAAATAAATGGGCCCCTGGGGCTTGCGACTCAAGACTGGAGGTTGCAAGGACCCAGGAATCCTAGGCTGTCTGTGCTGCCATCTATTCTGCCGCTCTCAGAACCAGGTCCCCTCTTCTCTGAAGATGCGTGTACCCCCCAGGCTCTCCTTTATGCTGGTCCTGCCCAGCCTGTCTCTGTAAGACAGCCGTACTGTACTTCCAGCAATTGCTGGTTGTAATAGAAGTCCCATTTTTCTGCTGCCTTGGGCAATTTCAGAACCATCTCCATGTGTAGTTACCTCTTTGCCCATTTCTTGGTGCCCATGCTGTCCACTGCTTTAGATATAACAGTGAGTATAATAACTACATTCCTAGCTCTGCCCGCAGTGTTGTCTACCAGCCCTGCGGAAACAATTCTTCCTAACCTTAGTCTAAGTGTGGGTGGGGCTTGGAGAAAGTTGATCAGTTAGTTCCTCAGGGCCTGGCAGAGCTGGGGTTTCACCCCATGTGCCCCTAAACTGGTGCTTATAACAACACCACGTTTCTAGTAGGGGCTTTTCATGGCACGGTTTATCCCTTGGCTTCTGTACTCAGGACTGAGAATGTGTAAATCAATATTTACAGAGACTCTGAGTAAGCTCAGTTCCTAGCAATATCCTTATGTAGAGCACTCAATCCCTTGGTAAAGAAATCGTTGCACTCAGTGTGTGTCTGGACTGCGGGCTGTGGGCTCCCACTGAGGAGAGGATGTTGGCTACCTTGGGGCATATACCCATGTGACACTGTGAGCTCTAGAGGGCAAGGCATGGCTGCTTTTCACTGAGATCTAGCCTCAGCCCGATGCTAGTGCATGGACATGCTCAGCATGCATTCACCTGGTGGGGAAGGAGTCTCTTGCCCTGTGTGGTCCCTAAAGCCGAATAAACTTAGGGTAGAATGTGGCTGCTTTGGAGTCAAAGTGACCAGGACTTGAATTAAACCTTGCCACTCTCAGACAAAGGGTCCTGGGCATGTGACTGGCTCCCTGAGTCTCCATAGCCAGACTCAGGATTGCCAGAATGAGAGATTATGCAGATCACGGCTCATGTTAAGCCAGAGGCTGGCAAACTGTGGCTTTGGGCCCAATCTAACCCACTGGCTGCATTTATTTGTGTAGTAGCCCTTGAATATAACATGCTCCTTCTTTTCCCTTGCCAGGGTTGTGTTTGTACTCTAATGTCACACGTTAGTTATGACAGAGACCATATGGCTCACAAAGCCAAGAATATTCACTTCCTGTCCTTTTACAGCAAAAGGTTGCCACCTGCTGCGTTAAGCCCTGAGCAAATAGCAAGTACAGTTGTCACCACAATTATTGTCATTACCTATGACTTCCACCCTTCTACTTCATAAATAAGTCAGCTCTAAAGCCAGGACCTTTTGTGCTTTGAGTCTTGGGAGGGACTTTTCAAACATCTGGTGTATGAGTTACCTGCGTTGCCTTGACCAAATGCTTGAGGGAAGAAAGGCTTACTTTGGCTTGTCCTTTCAGGGGGTTTCAGGCCACCATGGAAACCTTGGAGGTGCGAGTGAGTTAGTTAATACAAGCGGAAGCAGGAGGTGGATATCACACGGCAGATGGGCCAGGAAGCTGGTGGTGCTGAAGGAAGAATAGCCTTTAAGACCCTCCTCTAGTGATCCACTTCTGCCAGCCAGGCCTGACCTCCTAAAGGCTCCACAACCTTTAACCTTTAACCTCCATAACCTTTAAAATAGTGCCAGAAGCTGGCACCAAGGGTTCTGAACACAAACCTGTGGGGGCAGTTAAACCACAGCACCTGCTGACCACCCGTGGATGCCTGGTCTTCCTGGGCCTAAAGCTCTGGGTGGAATTTCTTGTTAGCCCTTTGCTTCTGATCTGCTGGTGCCTCCAGGTCTGAGCTCTGGCTTTTAAGATGGGACCTGCCTCTCCTACACATCTGACAAGCCAGGGCTGAAGGTAGCACTTGCTTTAATGTCATCCAACTAAAGAGCAAACTGTTGAGTTTTCTTCCTGCTTGTGGGGAGTGTGAGGTTGGGGTTTCTGAGTTCAGGGTCCATGGGCTCCTCATCATCCTGGCTGCTTCCCTGATTCTCTCAGCCCTGCTTTGGAAGGTTTAAAAAAAGGAATATCTTTCCGAAATATTTTTTTCACAGAAAAGTAACCTTCATTTTGGATTACAAATGCAATAAATACAATTTGTGGAAATGTGGAAAAGGAAGAAAACAGCAACAATTAATCTAAATCTCAGCACCCAAGATGATCACTATTAGCAATCCCAGGCACTTCCTTCCAGATCCCTAAGCAGTGCAAATGTTCACATAATTGAAATCGCATTGTTTATGTAAGTTTATGCCCCACATTATTACTTATTATATCATAACCATTCCCTCCAGCATTGAATGTTCTTCAAAACTTTAATTTTTGTCTGTGCCTGTACATATTCACCCTACTTTTTAGTGCTCCTTGCATTCCAAACTCTGTGCTGGGTGCCAGGCGTACAGGGGTGAGCGCACTGGTGTCATTGTCCCTTCACAGAGTTCACAGTGTGGCCTGGCTTTAGGGGAGATGACGTCATCCATCTCTTCACAGAGTCCACAGTCTGGCAGGCAGGGCTTTAGGGGAGATGACGTCATCCATCCCTTCACAGAGTCCACAGTCTGGCAGGGCTTTAGGG
>PVIU01030654.1:0-15819 GCA_004026605.1 Ondatra zibethicus | reverse complement strand
CCAGCCCCTCACGGTCCTAACTTCCTAACTCATCTTCTCCCACCTTCTGCTCTTCACCTGCACCTTGGGGGCTCAATCCATTGCTCTGATGTGAATGTGGGTCTCTGTCTCTATCTCCATCCATCGGATGAAGTTTCTCCCACCTCTATCCCCGCCCCTGGCTTCCAACTTTTGCTTGATGATCCTGTTTGCTTCCAACCTCCAGGAGGCTCTGTGCATGCTCTCCCTGGGTTCACCTAGGTATTCAGCCTCTCTGGGCCTGCGAGCCGAATCATTTTTTTTAATGAGGACTCTACCTGGTATAAAAAAAAGAGAGTGGAGAATTTGTGCCAGGAAATGAATGGCTAGTGAGGGAAATTAACGATGAATATGTATTCTTAAGAAGCCACATCTAACAGTGGGCATAAAGCTGGCCTTGGAGAAGGGCCAGCTCAGAAGAAGGAACTGACTGTACTCTTCGCCAATTCCATTGGACAGAGCTCATGGAAGGGAAGCTGAAACAGGGCAGTTGGGGAGGAGAAAAGTAGACAGAAAGGAGGCTATTAATTCAGTCTTGAAGAATAATTTGTGCTTTCACGCTGCAGCTGTTATTTAAGTTAAGGGAACCAAAGAACAGAAAAGAAAGGACAGAACTACAACTCAGCTTCCAGAAGCATTAGTAATAAAGAGCACAGATCTTCCTCTGTCGTTTCATCATGAAGCTTTACTTGTCCACTGAATGATTTATTTCTGGCCCTTGTTTCTCTAAGAGCATATCTGATGCATCAAGTTATACTGCTGTGTTCTTGGGTCATGGACAGGTAGTGTCTTTGTGTTTGAAAGGAAGGCTTGACTTGAAGAGCTTTTTCATCATAGGGAGTAGAAAACAATTAGCTACCAGGCTTTGTAGCTCCTTTCCTCTTAGAGATGTGACAGTTTCCAGTTAAAAAAAAACAAACTGATTTTTATCTAGATTTCTGTGAAATTGAACATCATATTGTATAAACACATGGGTTATAAATGCAAAATATTATTATAGAAAAGTATGAAGAAGTGACACAGGAAAAGATGCAAGAGAGAACAGCAGAGGCAATATGAGGTTTGGGCCACCTTCATCTGAACAAGCTCCATACTTGGATAAAGGCATCTTAAGAGATTGCTGGTTTTAGTGGAGCATGATGGTACAGGCTGGCAATCCCAGCACTAGAGAGACAGAGACAGGAGGATTCCGAGTTTGAGACCAGAATGGACTACATTGTGTGACAATGTGAGACCCCATCTTAAAAACAAAGCAAAGCAAAACAAGAAGAAAAGTTTACAAAGAAGCTGCAAGCTTGGGGAATATATGAAATTTGAATTAATTGTCAACTGAAGATCTAATGTGAGAGTGTTCAGTTCTTGTCAGAATTTTCTAGGATGCAATTGTGATGTCCTGGAAATTCCCTGTGCCTGTGGTGCTTTGTCATGTGACCACCTAACATAACTTATACTTCCTGGTACTAAGCATGGCACAAGGGACACCAAATTTAAGTGTGAGGTGAGCATGTTTATTTAACATGCTTTTACATAGCCCTACATTGCTAATATAACTTCTGTAACACTGGGCATACACTAGAGCTGTGCTTTTCAATAGATACCCACTAGCTAAATGGTTTTGAGCACTTGGAATGAGGCTAGGTTAACTGAAGATGGAATTTAGATTTCATCTGATTTAAATTTAAATTGCCATATATGCCTAGAGGCTACTGTGCTACCCCGTACAGAAGTAGACCTTGGAAAATAGCAAAATAGAATAATTGACAATATATTTCTTTAAGTTGAAAGAGAAGTCCATTAACTTTGGGTCATCCATTGTCCCTTTACAGCTGTTGTCCCATTGGTAGAGTTCCCTTGTCTTTTTTCTCAGCCCCCAGACAGTAGGCCTCAATTCCCAAAGCTTTACCTTAGCTTTGGATAATAGTGAGTAGCTGGAGTTTATCCAAGTAATAAAAGATTTCCTTGAAAAGAAGACATTCTCTAGACACTGGTGCATAAATAAGACTGCGTTTCTTAAGCAGGACTAACAGCAGCCTTTCCTTCAGCTCTCCCTGGGAACGGCAGCACTCGTGGTTTGAATGTACTAAATGGCAGATCATTCTGTCCACACTCCACGCAAATCATATACATACACACATACGTTTAATTCTTTGCCTTTGGTCAATGGCAAAAGGGAACTGGATTGAAATCCCATGTGAGCACCCTTAGAGTTTAAAGCCCACTTTCCTGCGACAGGATTAGGCAAGATAAAGGCAAAAGCAAGAAAATGAACACAAACACAATTAGACCAGACCAGCCCTTGAGTCAAGTCATGTGTAATTTCCAATAGAAAAAGATTTAATTATGCCATCATGACTAAAATCGCTTATTAAGTGCCCATTTACATGTGTTGCTGGACTGGGAAGATATACAGAAAAAGCCAGACTTGGCCTCAGCCCACTAGGCAGACAATAATGAAAAAGAGGGATATTCAGGATGAGAATTAAATACATTAATGAATATTTACATTCAGTGAAAATGCAATCCCCACAGAACAGTCTTGAAACTCAAATAACTAGAGAACAAAGCTCTGGACTATTCTTCTTTAGATGCATTGGATTCAGAGAGTAGAGGGGGGATGAAGAAGGCTCTTTGGATCTGTTTTCCTTCTATGCTGAATGTGAAAATAACATGTATGGGACAAGTGTGTGCATTTTGAGGGCTGTGGGACAGAACAAAAGGCTACAGGTTATGCAGTCCGGAAGCCATTCCAGAGCAAACCAAAGAAACCCAGTCCAGTGTGTATTTCTCTCTGCAGCATGCATTAATATAGGTCACAAGCGGTGTGTGGAAGGGGAAGGGAAATAAAATGACTCAGGCAAGCAGCACATATGCATCATCAGAATCTCAGCTGGGAGTGGGCAAGGGTTTTCCTAAGTAACAGTATAGAAATAAATGATGAAACATAATAGAAAAGGGAAATATGAGGCTGAAGCCAAGAGAATGAATCCAAAATTTTGCCTAAAACAAAGGGATTAAGAGTACAGGGTACCTAGGAAGTATAGAATCAAATATCAAGAAGCTAGGCAGCCGGGCAGTGGTGGTGCACATCTTTAATCCCAGCACTGGGGAGGCAGAGGCAGGCAGATCTCTGTGAGTTCGAGGCCAACCTGGTCTACGGAGAGAGTTCCACTACAACCAGGGCTGCACAGAGAAGTGCTGTCTCATAAAACAAAAACAAAAGACAACAAACAAACAAAAAGAAGAAGCTAGGTAGATGGGAGAAATAAAGGTTGAACAAAAAGGGGTTCACAGTATAGAGCAGCTTCAGCAGTTTGAAGTTCGCTTTGAGGGTGGCATGTGTGCAGCCTCACTGATAGAATCTGGGAAGTTATAGTATCTGGTGAGGCAAAAACTGCTGACCACTTGATACCAAAGAAACCGGTAGTAAAGAAAGAGTTAAATTATAGAAGCAAAGAAGTGGATGGTAGCTGCAGTGCCTGGGAGTCAAGGCAATGTGGAACTGCTTCTCTATAGTTAGGAGCCTCAATTACGGGAGAGGAGAGAGTTCTAGAGATCTGTACACCACTATGCCTACAGTGATACCACTGTCTTGTGTACTTCAAAATGTTAAGAGAGTGAATCTCAACTTAAATAATCTTTAAAAAGTTAAGCAAAGATTTTAATGAGTGGTATAGAGCACTTCATAAAACAGATATATGGAAGCACTAAGTGTGAGAGTTTCTCAAAATTTAGTTAATTTTACGACTACAATCATGAACACACAGAAGCTCTGGCACCTATTGGAGATCTGCACACAGTGTAAGACAGGAATATAGGCGGGGAAGCATGGGTCTGTATGCATGGGATACATGGAGTATGGATAAAATAGGCTAAGAGGGTAAATGTGATACCCAATTGTGTGTGTATATATATACTATGAGACCAATTAGGAGGTCTCATATTTGACTTTGAGGATGATGAATTCTCTCTCTCTCTCTCTCTCTCTCTCTCTCTCTCTCTCTCTCTTTCTCTCTCCGTCCCCCTGCAAACAGTTTTTAGTAACCTGTAACCCCATTAGATTTCTCCCTTCCATGTTAGCAAGTCTATCAGTGTTCAGGTCCTGTTTAGGGAGCCATATTGTTAAGTATCAGGAGTATAGGAGTATAGCTTACCTGTCTTTTCTAGGAACAAGATACCACATTGGACTTCCTGTTCCTCTGGCTCTCAAAATCTTTCTGACCCCTCTTCAGATATGTGTCCTGAGCCTAGATGTAGGAGCTGTGTTCTAGATTAATCTAGTTACCTCTGATTAGCTCTTTATATTTTGACCAGTCTGGTGTTTGGCAACAGCTCACAGAAGCTGGGAAGTGAGAGTACATTGAACAGCCTGGAGGCGGCTCAACAAGGTCAAGTTTTCTTTCCAGTGCCTTAAAGACGATATGAGTAAATCTGTTAATGAAATCTCTGGAAAAACAAACAGTGGAATGAAGTGGGAAAAGGCTGATTAAGACCAGGAAGTAGAAACAGAATCAATAAAGAAATCCAAACTAGGAGAAAATTGGGAATGAAAAAATTAGGAACTTAAAGAGGAACCTCAAAGGCAAGCCTTATCAATAGAATGCAAGTGATAGAAGATATAATCTCAGGCACTGAAGACAAGATAAAGAAATGGTTAACTCAATCAAATAAAATGGGACACTATGAAAAGACCAAATCTAAGAATAATATGAATCAAGGAAGGAGAAGAAACCCAGGTCATAGGCACAGAAAATATCACCTAAAGAAGGAGGTGCCTATCAACTACAAGAAGCATAGAGAACACCAAATAGACTAAATCAATAAAGAAATTCCCCATGATACATAATAATCAAAACACTACATATACAGAACAAAGAAAGACCAAGTAACTTTGAAGATACAGATATAAAATACACACGAATAAATACACATGATTTTTCAATGAAGAACCTAGAATCCAGAAGGACCTGGATAAATGTTCTACTCTAAGAGACCACAGATATCAGCCCAGACTAATAGCCCAAGCAAAACTTTCAATCACAATAGATGGAGAAAATAAAATATTCCAAAAAAACAAATTCAAGCAATATCTATCTATAAGTCCAACTCAACAGAAGGCACTAGAAGGTAAACTTCAACTTAAAGATGTTAACCACAGCTAAGCAAACAAAAGGAATAAATAATACCAGATCAGCAAATTAATGACATAATGGAAATCAGCAATCCTTGTTCATTGATATTTCTCAACATCAATGGGCTCAATTGTCCAATAAAAAGGCACAGACTAACAGATAGGATGTGAAAACAGGATCCATCACTCTACTACATTCAATATTAACATCAAAGATAGACATCACCTCAGGGTAAAAGAATGGAAAAAGATATTCCAAGCAAATACACCCAAGAAATAAGCCGGTGTAGCCATTTTATTATCTGTCAAAATAGACTTCAAACCAAAACTAATCCAAAGAAATAAGGGGACACTATGTATTCATCAAAGGAAAAATCCACCAAGAAGATATTGCAATTCTAAACATTTATGCACCAAAAGAGGGCACCCACATTCATAAAGGAAACACTATTACAGCTTAAATCATATATTAATAGTCACACACTAATTTCAGTTCCCTGTTCTCACCAACAGACAGATCATACAAACAGAAACTAAACATAAAACTGTAGGAGTTAACTAAATGTCATAAAGCAAATGGACTTAACAGAAATTTATAGCATATTTTACCAAAACACAAAAGAATATACTTTCTTCTCAGCACCTCATCGAACTTTATACAGAATTGAATACATTATTTGGATAAAAAGCAAGTCTCACCAGATGCAAGAAAATTGAAATAATACCCTGTATTTTACTACCCTGTATCCAACCACCACAGATTAAAGCTGGACATAAGCAACAACAAAAACAAGAGAAAGCTTACAAACTCTTGGAAACTGAATAGTTCTCTACTGAATGAAAAATATAGCTGGATATGAAATTAAGAGACAGAAATTAGTAGCTTTCCTATATACAAAGAACAAATGAACTGAAATCAGGAAAATAACACCTTGCACAATGGCCTCAAATAATATAACATACCTTGGGCTAACTCTAAGCAAGCAAGTGAAAGGCTTGTATGATAAAAAAATTAAGAAATTAAAGAAAAATATCAGAAGATGGAAAGATCCCCCATGCTCAAGAATCAGTAGAATTAATATAGTGAAATGTCCATCCTACCAAAACCAATCTACAGACTCAATGTAATCACCATCAGAATTCCAACAAAATTCTTCATAGATCTTGAAAGGAAAATTTTCAGTTTCATATGAAAACACAAAAAGTCCTATGATAGCCAAAATATTCTGCATAAAGAAATAACTGCTGGAGGTACCATCATTCCTGATTTCAAGTTGTACCACAGAGCGAGAGTAACTAAAACAACATGGTATTGACACAAAACAGACACATTGGTCAATGGAATAAAACTGAAGACACAGACATAAATCCACACACCTATGAACACCTGATTTTTTATTTAAAAAAGCCAGAAATACACTTTGGGAAAAATACAACATCTTCAACAAATGGTCCTGGGCAAACCGGATATCTGCGTGTAGAAAAATCCAAACAGAACCATATATATCACCTTGCACAAAACTCAACTCCAAGTGGATCAAAGACTTCAACATTAAACCAAATACACTGAACCTGAGAGAAAAGAAAGTGGAAAGTAGCCTTGAACTCATTGGCACAGGAGAAAAATTCCTGGACAGAACACTGTTAACATCAGTCACTAGGAACAATAATTAACAAATGGGACCTCATAAAATTAAAAAGGTTCTGCATGGCAAAGGGCATAGTTATTTGGACAAAGCAGCAGGCCACAGAATAAGAAAAGATTTTTACCAACTACACATTTGATATACAAAATCCATAAAGAGATAAGTAAAACTAGATATCAAGAAAACAAATAACCCAACTTAAATATGGGGTACAGATCTAAACACAGAATTCTCAAAAGAGCAAACTCAAAGATCTGAGAAACACTTAAGTGTTCAACATCCTTAGTCATCAGGGAAATGCAAATCAAAACTACTTTGAGACTTCATCTTATACCAGTCGTAATGGTTAGATCAATAACACAAGTGACAGCTCATGCTGGTGAATATGTTGACTGAAAGGAACACTCATCCATTGCCGGTGGGAGAGTAATCTTGTCCAGCTGCTATGGAAATTATTGGGGCAACTCCTATGGAAGATGGGACTTGATCTACCTGGAGATCCAGCGTTATACTTCTTGGCATATACTCAAAGGTCACCTCAATCCTACCACAGAGGCACTTGTTTAAATATTTTCATTTGCTGTGCTATTCAAGATAACAAGAAATTGGAAACAACCTAGATGTCTCTCAATTGATGAATGGAAAAAGAAAAGATGGAACATTAAAAATGAAATCATGAATTTTTCAGATAAACGAATACAACTACAAAAAATATCACAAGTAAGGTATCCCAGACCCAGAAAGACAACATGGTTTGTATTTGCTTATATGTGAATATTAGCTGTTAAATCAATGATATCCAAGCTCTAATACATAGAACCACAGAGGTTAGGTATAGAGTAAGCAACTAGAGTGACCAGATAGATCTCCTTAGGAAAGGAAAATAGAATAGATCATTGCACATGGATGGAGGAGGACTGGAACAAAAGAATCAAGTGAGGAGGGACAAGTAAGAGAATATGGGCTGAGCCAGCTAAAATTAACTGCCATTTAGGGAGTAGTATGGACACTGTCTTAATCATTGAGCTATTGTTGTGAAGACACACCATGACCAAAGGAACTCTTGAGAAAGAAAACATTCAATTGGGGTTTGCTTACAGTTTCAGAGGTTTAGTCCATTATATCATAGTGGGCAGCATGGCAGCATGGCAGCTTGTGGGCAGAAGCTGGAGCAGTATCTGAGAGTTCTCTATCCTGATCCATATGTAGACAGATGCAGTCCTGACACAGGCCTTTGACACCTCAAAGCCCACCGCCAGTGACATGCTTTCTTCAGCAAGGCCATACCTACTCCAACAATCTTCTAATCTTTGTCAAATAGTCCCACTCCAGATGACTAAGCATTCAAATGTATTATCCAATATGGGCCATTCTTGTTCAAAGCACCACAGAAACCTAATACAGAAGAAATTTCCTAAAAATATGCATATTTGAAGATGATCTCAACTAAACCACCAAATAATAGGGGAGACAGAGCCCCACTTGGCCATCTCTTGACACCCAATGAAACTTCAGTCCCAGGATTGGGTTGCATCTAATTCAATTGTTGGCCCAGTGGGTTCCATGAGAATCCTCAAACAACACAGGCTGTTATGAAGAATATAAGTTTCTCTCCCCAAACTGATGACATGGCCCTACTGTTGAAAATAACACCTACACAAATCATTGAACACAGAGAAATTGAGCTTGTGCCTATACAGAGCCTTCACTCCTATTCCCTAGTGTCTTTGGTACAGGAAGCTACTCAGCATGGTACTAAAGGAGAACACAAAGATAAAACTATCCACAAACCCTTTGATCAACACTGGTGTCCTGCTTGCAATATTTGCTAATGCAATAGTGACACAAAACTTGAGGGAGTAACCAACTACTATCTAATTTGACTAAAGACCCACTTCCTGAGATATAATTGTCCCCAAAACTGCCTGGGTGGCCCAAAACCTGAGACTAGAGAGCCCAGGAATCCAGGGAAAAACCAAATACTACTGTTTTAAAAAATGTAACAATAAAATGACTCGTAATGATATTCTGCTCTACTTGTAGACCAGTGCTCTGCTTAGTCACCATCAGAGAAGCTTTCTCCTGAAGCAGATGGGAACAAATACAAAAACCCACAGCTAAACAATATGAAGAAAGTTAGAAAGCTTTGAATACTCAGCCCTAAATGTGATGTCTCTATCAATTCCCTCCCCTCACAGCTTAGGGAACCCTGAGGAGGCAGAAAGATTGTAAGAGCCAGACGGTGTGGAAGACATCAAGGAAATACGTTCTTCTAAATGCAACAAGGCCGATGAATGTATGAATTCACAGAAACTGTAGCAGCATGCACAGGTCCTGCATGAGTCTGAGACTGAGGGGGTCCCAGTGTGGAGAGCAGAAGTAGACACAAGCTGACATCCCTATCCCAGAAGCTATCTCCACTGTTAATGACTCACAAATGAAAAAAATTGTTTTCCCTGATGAAGTCTCACTGGGTATATAAACTACTCTTAAGACCAAGCTCATCCTCAGAAATAGATGGCCAACACAAAATGAACTCAGTGGTATTTTTGGTGAGTTTTTTTGTTGTTATTGTTGTTGTTGTTTTTCTAACAATGCTTTGTCTGGGCTTACTTCCCCTACAGATCTTTTGCTTATATATTATGTTTTTTTTCAATTTTGAGTTTTTATGGAATTTCTGCATTTGCCAATGTGTGTGTCACAATGTCTATATGTGTTTCTTGTGCTTTTTCTTAGGCTCTTTGATTTTCTGTTCATTTATTTTTTGTCTTATTCAATTAGTTTTATTTTATTATTACATTTTAAGGTGCTTATTTGTTTTCTAATGAGAGAGAACAAGAAAGGATGTGAATTTGTGTGGATGGGGAGGTGAGATGATATGGGAAGAATTGGGGAGGGAGAACCGTAATCAGAATATATTGTAATCTATTTTCAATTCAAAAGTTTAAGGATATTATATAATTCAATATAGATGCAACTATGTAATAAAAATAATGTAATAAGTATGAAGAATAAAATGGCATGCATAGGCCTTAGCTAATCATAGTAACCTTATAAACAGTTAAATATACTAATTAACTAGCATAAATACATAAATATTATAATTAAAATATATACATTTTATTAGAAGAATTAAACACAACACAATGTATATATTGACTATTTTTAAAAGCTAGAAAAAGTTATACAATGCAAGCATGTTATTAAAGAGCAGAAGTGATTATATTGTTTTCAGTTAAATTGAAATTCAAATAAATAAGGAGGGAGATAATAAAAGAATCAATCTATTAAGATGATAGAATAACTGAATGAGTATGGAGAAAATGATAGAGATTTTAAATGTTCAATAGAGAATGATTGAGATGAAGGGGAATTTAAGAAAAGTCACAATTAGAATTGTATACTTCATCACTCCACTCTCAAAATCTAATAGAGTTGCATTAAAAGGTTAATAAAATACTATGTGTCTTATAGTTCTCCGGAGAAATAGGACCAATAGAGTCTCTCTGTCTCTGTCTCTATCTCTCTGCCTCTGTCTCCTCTCTCTGTGTATGTGTATAAATGTAATAATTACATACACACACGTGCAGAAAGTGAGAAATTTCTTGAAATGATTGAGATCATGTGATTGCAAAGGCTAAGGAATCTCAAAATCTGTGGTTAACAACTTGGAGACCCAAAAACGTTTGGAGATGAGATTTAACGTCCTGACTGCTGGTGAATTCTTGTTGGAAGATTCAGTATAGATGTGGCTCAGTTCAGCAGCTAGGCAAAGAGAGCTGGAATTAATTCTTAAGCTGTCTTAGTCTTTGTGCTCTTCCCTCTGTGGTCAGATGATGTCCACCTAAATTGAAGATGGCTCTTTACTATACTCATTCCACCAATTCAAATGATAGTCTTTTCCACATAGGCATATCCAGAAATAATGTTTAATTAGATAACTGCGTATTCCATGGCCCAGACAAATTTTATCCCACATAAAATTAACCATACTATTGTGGAAAAACTGTGAACTCACACATATGACAACTTAAATGACTCAGTTCTTCAAAAGGACAGAAGTCTTTGAGATGAGATAGTGTGAGGAGACTTGAAGCCACTAAAGAATAAAATTCATATTGAAGCCTTCTAAAAAGAAAAACCTGCAAACCTATAAATTTTCATTAAAGAATGTTGCCAAACATGGAAAAGAATCAAGACAAATTTTACATAATTTCTTTAGGACACCAAATGGTTACAGTTGTTTTAAGTCTTGGGCTTTGGCATATGATCCTAGATAAGAAGAGGTAACTGAGACACTGATTGCATGTATCTCTTGTCAATGTACTGTTCAATTTCATAACCCATGCAAGTCCAAATTGAGAGACTTGGCAAGAGAGCTAGGATTTCATTTTAGAATATTAAGATGCTCCATCTCTTACTAATCTCTATGCTTGTTGTCCAATACCTCCCTTACCTTTCTCTGTTACTTCTGCTTCTAAATGGCTTATTTATAAATTCCTATGATGTGTGGAATTAAGAGTTAACCCGAAAGCATATCATACCTACTGTCATCCAAATTCCTTTGTCTGTCAGCCTTATCTTTTTGATCTGCTGAGTAGAATTTTTGCCACATATTGCGTCTATGCATGCATTCTTTTATTACTTTTTTGTTTCATTTGGTGACTCTAGGTTGGTGGTTTCTGGATCTGGAATGTATTGAAGGAAATAACAAAACACGCGAAACTTACTGCTGGTTCATTCCTCAAGTTTAAAAGTCATTTAAAACTCTATCTTTGTTCCATCTGAGCCTTCATTTACATGGTCATTGTATTATGTTACATAGTTTTTAAATTTTAATTGTAATATGGAACACCTGAGATTATTGGAGCTACTTCATTTTGGTCAGAACTAGTAGTCTGTTAATTTAGTTTACAAGTCTATAATTTGATGAGGACTCATTAAGAAGGAAGGCTGCTATCTTAACCTGTGGTATGCACTGGGGCAATTCAAATGGTGTTGAAGGAGTCATTTTGAGGACAGTTTACTCTCATGGCTGTCAAGTTCATACTGGTTTTTAACTAACAGCTGAGGGATTAGGGATGATGCCCCATATGGGCCTGTCCACATGAGCTGGGCTACTCCAATCTGCTGGTTTTATTCTAGGGGCAAGAAAAAGTCATATATAAATTTTCTATGAAAAAGTTGGGTATAAACTGCAATTTCTCTTTAAACTAATTTTTATTAGCATAGAGGTATTTGGCTTCATTATGGAATTTTGCAAAGAAAATTTGTTTTTTTTTTGTTTTCATTCTCAGCCATATCTCATTCCCTTCCTTGTATACTTCTATTCCCAGTAACCTTCTTTCAGTTCATGTAACATGTGTCCTTTTGTACTCTTTTCTCTTTCCCTAACACTGGTATTTCTCTCTTTTCATGGTGTCCTATCTAACTTTTCAGCCCATACACTTCCCATTCTACTCAACAAATGAATGGATAATGCAACTATGGCATACATACATAATAGGTTTTCTGACCTATAAATAAAAATGAAATTTTGATTTGAATGAAATAGTTGTATTTGGAAAAAAAATTATCTTAAGTGGGGTGATCCAGAGTCAGAAAGACAAAAATCACATTTTTCTCTTTCATGAAGATTTGAAATCAATGTTTATACCTACAAGTAGTATCTTTATAAAGCATACAACATGGCCTTTGACTCAGTGAAAAGTAAACCCTGATCTGGGATGTGAGAATCAGAGAATCCTATTTGTGAAATCTTATTTTAAAAGGTAAAGTGACATGAAAGATATTGTTTGGACCAGAGTGATAAAAAGAACAGATACATTGGCAAGTCCAGGACAGAAGAAACTTCATTCATCCCAGCCTGCCACAAAAGATTCTTAAATGAGAAGCACTTACAAATTATTATTAAAGCACCCATTAAGAACATGGGCTTCAGAATCATATATCATGGACTCAAATCTGTTCTTTATCACTTTTTTATTTTATTTTTGTCATTAAGGAAATTCATTTATCTTTCTGTGGTGTGGAAAGTTTTTCTGTATATGTGTTGCTTTTATTGATTAATGAATAAAGCTGTTTCAGCCAATGGCTTAGTATAATAGAGCTAGGTGGGGAAAACTAAACTGAATACTGGGAGAAAGAAGTCAGGGAGAAACCATGTAGCCCCACCAGAGGCAGATGCTGGATGGAACCTTGTGGCTAGTAAGCCACAGCCACGTGGCAATACACAAATTGATAGAAATGGGTAAATTAAGATGTAAGAGCTAGCCAATAAGAAGCTAGAGCTAATCGACCAAGCAGTGATTTAAATAATATAGTTTCTGAGTGATTATTTCAGGTCTAAGTAACTGGCAACAAATGAACAGCCTCTGCTACTACAGAGTGGCACCAATGTAGACAACTAAATCCACTTAAAACCTGAGAGAGTTTGGGAAGTAATTCTAGACACAAAAGAACAGAGTTCTTGATAGCAGCATTTTCTCTGGTGGGCTCTGTTTGCTAAAGGCAAGTATGTCTCATTTAAGAGAGATTTCCTGGCTCATCTTTAGCTGAAAAACCTTTGCAGTTCTTTTTAAGAAGCCCTGCCACAAAACAATTAAATGGTGTTTATGAATAGCCGACAGCATGCTTCTTGGTGGTGGCAGGAACCTTGAAATGCCGTAGAGTTGTGGCAATAAACACGGTTCCCACCAGTACATCTACCATGAAGCTAGACTCTCAGAAAGACAAGGAATGGGGTGGATCCAGTCATCAAAGCCATGGCTCTAATCCTAGCCACATCACTTAGCAAATTAAAGACTCGTGGTCAGAAAAAGAGAGATATACAGTAAAGATAGATACAGATGAAAAAACCCTCTAAATGGTTTACAGTGTATTTTAAAATATATGCAGTCTTGGGAGAGAAAAGAAAAAGGATAAAGTCCGAGAGAGAGAGAGAGAGAGAGAGAGAGAGAGAGAGAGAGAGAGAGAGAGTAGTTGGATGTGGTGGCACACACCTTTAATCCCAGCACTTGGGAGACAGAAGTAAGCAGATGTCTGTGAGTTCAAGGACAGCCTGGTCTACAGAGTGAGTTCCAGGACAGCCAAAGATACACAGAGAAACTCTGTCTCAAAAACAAAAAATAATAAATAAAAATAAAAGAAAGAGTTTAACATAGAGCCATGTAAACAAGGAAAATTTCTGCAGGAAGTGAGAGGCTATGGATTCATTCTGGGTTAAGAAAAATCAGGTATGATTAAGAAAGACCCTCCTGAGAAATCTCTGATAGGAGTATATGGCCCAGATGTCTAAGTTCTATATCTAAAACAGTTTCAAGATGGCTGACTGAGATGATCAAGCCTCACAGATTACTCCAGTCAGAACTTGATCACAATTCTAAATTTTCTTTAGGTCCCCATAAGATTATCAGCACCCCCAATCAGCAGTAAGTAGCCTGGAAAACTATACCCACATTCCCCCCAAAAATTGATTATGGATGTTTGTCTTTGTTTAGAGTGTTGGTTACAAGTTGTTATGGATAATGGTCAAGAAAAAAGCTAAACAAAGGAGATTAGATTCAAAGTTTTTGTTTTGATAAAAGGGGGGGGAGTGCTGTGGGACAATGGTTTTGTACCCTGTAAAGATTTGTAGGTTGTATTGATTTAATAAAATGCTGATTGGCCAGTAGTCAGGCAGGAAGTATAGGCCGGGTGACCAGGCAGGAAGTAGAGGCAGAGCAACCAGAATACGAGAATTCTGGGAAGAAGAAAGATGCAGTCTGCAGTCATCACTGAGACACAGAGGAAGCAACATGAAAATACCTCACTAATAAAAGGTACCAAGCCATGTGGTTAACACAGACAAGAATGGGTTAATTTAAGATATAAGAATTAATTAATAAGAAAACCTGAGCTAATAGGCCAACCAGTTTATAATTAATGTAGGCATCTGTGTGCTTCTTTGGGACTGAATGGGGACCAGGCAGGACAGAAACCTCTGTCAACATTTCTGGGCCTTGTTGTCCTTAGTTTTGCAATGATAATTCCTGTATAAAGACTTGATAATCTTAAGTGAGTTAATAAATGGAAATAATAATAAATAATAATAATAAATGGAAAACACTTAGCTCAGATCATGATGCATACAAATTAATTTAAATATACTGGCTATCAGAAATTTAGATATATATTAAATGTACACATCTCATGTGCATTACTAAGATTTTTCACATTAAATTGTGGATATATAGAGGAGTACATATTATATTTTAATTGATATTAAAGTTGGATTCTGTTATTTTCAGTATACATTCTTGTGTTCCTCATAGTATTTACTGTTGATGAATCCCTTTGGGTGTGATTAAATATAGCTAGCTTGAACAAAAAGTTCCAAGATAGCAATTGCTGCCAAACTCTTGATGCACTGAGAGGAAGTGATGATGTATAAAATGTATAAAAATGCCCTTGTATAAAATTGCCCACCTTTATTTAATCACCTAGGCACTCTACTATTATAGCACCTAAAGAGAAAAGATGCCTCATTAAATGTGCTTATGGCTTTACCTGAATTCTTCTTGATGCTATTCTTGTAGAAAACTTATGGTTGGGGATTGTTGATAATTATAATTTTACCAGGAATTGTTAGTCAAGTAAGTTCTTTTCTCCTTAAAACAGAAAATAAAATTATGATCACTTAAATGGATGTTTTAATTGCTAAACACACACACACACATACATACCACTTGTTTGTGAAACTGAAGTCTCAATTTTCATCTAATATATACAGAAGAAAACCTCAGCAAATGATCACTCGATCAGAAGGAAAGACATATTGAAACATTCAGCCATATACCAGAACAGAATATAGCTATTTTCCTTCAAATAATGGTCATAGCATCCACTACAGATGGCTTCTGATATGTCATTGCTGTTAGGACATCTATTTTCAAACAAACAAATAAACAAACAAAAAATGCTAAAAGGTCATATCCCTATTCTTATCCCAGTGTTTAAAGGAAATGCCAGAACCACTCTCCCCCAAGG
>PVIU01030653.1:0-15823 GCA_004026605.1 Ondatra zibethicus | reverse complement strand
CTTCTATTTCCTCGCGACTTATAGGTCTATTTAAATTGTTCACCTGGTCTTGATTTAATTTCGGTATATGGTATTTATCTAAAAAACTGTCCATTTCTTTTACATTTTCCAATTTTGTGGCATACAGGCTTTTGTAGTAAGACCTAATGATTCTCCGAATTTCCTCAGTGTCTGTTGTTATGTCCCCCTTTTCATTCCTGATCTTTGTTAATATGAGTGTTCTCTCTCTGCCTTTTGATTAGTTTAGATAGGGGTTTGTCGATCTTGTTGATTTTCTCAAGGAACCAGCTCTTTGTTTCATTGAGTCTTTGGATTGTTTTCTGTGTCTCTATTTTGTTGATTTCAGCCCTAAGTTTGATTATTTCCAGTCTTCTACTTCTCCTGGGTGAGTCTGCTTCTTTTTTTTCCAGAGCTTTCAGGTGTGCTGTTAAGTCACTAATGTGTGCTTTCTCCGTTTTCTTTATGTAGGCACTAAGTGCTATGAACTTTCCTCTTAGCACTGCTTTCATAGTGTCCCATAGGTTGGGGTATGTTGTTTCTTTATTTTCGTTGAATTCAAGGAAGACTTTAATTTCTTTCTTTATTTCTTCCTTGACCCAGGAGTGGTTCAGTAGTTGACTGTTCAGTTTCCATGAATTTGTAGACTTTCTGGGGGTGGAATTGTTTTTAAATTCTAACTTTACTCCATGATGATCCGATAAGACACAGGTGGTTACTCC
The DNA here is from genome assembly GCA_004026605.1 of Ondatra zibethicus. Taxonomy (NCBI): domain Eukaryota; kingdom Metazoa; phylum Chordata; class Mammalia; order Rodentia; family Cricetidae; genus Ondatra; species Ondatra zibethicus. The sequence continues at coordinate 15,104 of PVIU01030653.1, read as the reverse complement.
AATCTTTTTGTATCTGTGGATGTTTGCTTTGTTACCGAGTATGTGATCAAATTTTGAGAAGGTTCCATGAGATGCTGAGAAGAAGGTATATTCTTTCCTGTTTGGGTGGAATGTTCTATAGATGTCTATTAAGTCCATTTGATTTATTACATTTGTTAGTTTTCTTATTTCTCTGTTAAGTTTCTGTCTGGTTGCCCTGTCCATTGGTGAGAGAGGAGTGTTGAAATGTCCTACTATTAGTGTGTGGGGTTTGATGTGTGCTTTGAGTTCTAGTAATGCTTCCTTTACATATGTGGATGCTTTTATATTAGGGGCATATATATTCAGGTTTGAGACTTCATCCTGATGGATTATTCCATTTAAGAGTATAAAATGTCCATCTCCATCTCTTCTGATTGATTTTAGTTTGAAGAATAAATAATATTTTGTTCAATATTAGCATAGCCCCACCCACTTGTTTCTTAGGGCCATTTGATTGAAAAACCTTTTCCCAACCCTTTACTCTGAGATAATGTCTGTCTTTGTGGTTGAGTTGTGTTTCTTGTAAACAACATGCCTCTCCCTTGGTCCCCATATGCCCAATTTACTCAGAAGATCTTGTCTTTTTCTAAATACCATGTTCACTAGCTCAATCCTTGTCTCTCTTAGGGTCCTCATTGTTATCTAAGTTCTCTGGGAATGTGAATTGTAGGCTGGTTTTCTTTGCTTTATGTCTAAAAGCCACTTACGAGTAAGTACATATGATATTTGTCTTTATGGGTCTGGGTTACCTCACTCAATATGATATTTTCTAGATCTATCCATTTGCCTGCAAATTTAAAGATGTCATTCTTTTTTCTGCTGTGTAGGACTCCATTGTGTTGCATGAGGAGGAGTGGGCTGTGTTCCGCTGCCCAGACTGTTGGCCTGTTTTTGGTCCCAGCTAGCTTATATCCAAAATAATTACATAGAAACTGTATTCATTTAATTACTGCCTGGCCCATTAGTTCTAGCCTCTTACCAGCTAACTCTCATATCTTGATTAACCCATTTTCATTAATGTGTATCGTCACTTGACTGTGGCTTACCAGCATGAGTCTAAGCAGTGTTCATCTTGGCCAGGAGAATCATGGCGTCTGCCACACTTCCCTTCCTCCCAGCATTTCATCCTGTCTACCTGATTTTTGCCCTATCAAAAGGCCAAGGCAGTTTTTTTTTTATTTAACCAATGAAAGCAACACAAATGCAGAAGCACCTCCTACACCACCATTGTGTAAATGTACCACATTTTCCTTATCCATTCTTCAGTCGAGGGGCATTAGGTTGTTTCCAGGTTCTGGCTATGATAAACAAAGCTGCTTAAGCATAGTTAAACACATGTCCTTGTGGCACGATTGAGCATCCTTTGGATGTATACCCAAAAGTGGTATTGCTGGGTCTTGAGGAAGGTTGTTTCCTTATTTCTGAGAAATTGCCACACTGACATCCATAGGGGTTGTACCAATTTGCACTCCCACCAGCAATGCAGAAATATTCCCTTTTCCCCACAACCTCTCCAGCATAAGTTGTCATCAGTGTTTTTGATCTTGGCCATTCTTACAGGTATAAGATGGAATCTCAGGGTTGTTTTGATTTGCATTTCTCTGATGGCTAAGGATATTGAACATTTCCTTAAGTGTCTTTCAGCCATTTTAGATTCCTCTGTTGAGAGTTCTCTGTTTAGGTCTGTACTCCATTTTTTTTTATTGGATTATGTGTTCTTTTGATGATCAATTTCATGAGTTCTTTGTATATTTTTGAGATCAGACCTCGGTCTGATGTGAGGTTAGTGAAGATCTTTCCCCGTTCTGTAGGCTGTTGTTTTGTCTTGTTGACCGTGTCCTTTGCTTTACAGAAGCTTTTCAGTTTCAGGAGGTCCCATTTATTAATTGTTTCTCTCAGTGTCTCTGATGCTGGGGTTATATTTAGGGAGTGATCTCTTGTGCCGATGTGTTCAAGTGTATTTTCCACTTTCTCTTCTATGAGGTTGAGTGTGAATGGCTTTATGTTGAGGTCTTTGATCCATTTGGACTTGAGTTTTGTGCCTGGTGATAGATATGGATCTATTTTCATTCTTTTACATGTTGATATCCAGTTATGCCAGCACCATTTATTGATTATGCTTTCTTTTTTCATTTGATTTTTTTTCTTCTTTGTCAAAAATCATAGGTGTGTGGATTAATATCTGGGTCTTCGATTCGGTTCCATTGGTCCTCCTGTCTGTTCGTATGTCAATACCAGGCTGTTTTCAGTACTGTAGCTCTGTAGTAGAGTTTGAAGTCAGGAATTGTGATGCCTCCAGAAGTTCCTTTGTTATACAGGATTGTTTTGTCTATTCTGTTTTTGTTTTTGTTTTTTTTTTTCCATATGAAGTTGAGTACCTGTTCTTTTGAGGTCTGTGAAGACTTTTGCTGAGATTTTGATGCATTGCATCTGTAGATTACTTTTGGTAAAAGAGCCATTTTTACTATGTTAATTCTACCTACCCAAGAGCATGGAAGATCTTTCCTTTTTCTCATTTTTTTCTTCAAAGATTTAAAGTTCTTGTCATACAGGTCTTCCACTTGTTTGGTTAGAGTTACTCCAAGATATTTTACGCTATTTGTGGCTATTGTGAAGGGTGATGTTTCTCTGATTTCTTTCTCAGCCCATTTATCATCTGTGTCAAGAAGGGCTACTGATTTTTTTTGAGTTAATCTTGTATCCTGCTACATTACTGAAAGTGTTTATGAGTTATTGAAGTTCCTTGGTAGAATTTTTGGGGTCGCTTATGTAAACTATCATATCATCAGCAAATAGTGAGAGTTTGACTTCTTTTCTGATTTGTATCCCATTGATCTCCCTTTGGTGTCTTATTGCTCTAGCTAGGAAAGACCTCAAGAACTATATTGAATAGATATGGAGAGAATGGACACCCTTGTCTTGTTCCTGATTTCAGTGGAATCGCTGGGAGTTTCTCTCCATTTAGTTTGATGTTGGCTGTTGGCTTGCTGTATATTGCCTTTATTTTGTTTTGGTATGTTTCTTGTATCCCTGTTCAATCCAAGACCTTTATCATGAAGGGATGTTGTATTTTCTCGAAGGCTTTTTCAGTGTCTGATGAGATAATCATGTGGTTTTTATTTTTCAGTTTGTTTATATGGTGGATTACATTGACAGATTTTTGTATGTTGAACAATCCCTGCATCTGTGGGATGAAGCCGACTTGGTCATGGTGGATGATGTTTCTGATGTGTTCTTGGATTCAATTTGCCAGTATATTATTTAGTATTTTTGCATCAATGTTCATGAGTGAGATTGGTCTGTAATTCTCTTTCTTAGTAATGTCTTTTTGTGGTTTGGGTATCAGGGTAATTGTGGCCTCATAAAAAGAGTTTGGCAATGTTCATTCTGTTCCTATTGTGTGGAACAATTTGAGGAGTATTAGTATGAGTTTTTCTTTGAAAATCTTGTAGAATTCTGTGCTGAAACCATCTGGTCCTAGGCTTTTTTTGGTTCAGAGACTTTTGATGATTTTCTATTTCTTTAGTACTTATAGGTCTATTTAATTTGCTTATCTGGTCTTGATTTAATTTTGGTAAATGATATTTATCCAGAAAGTTTTCTATTTCCTTTAAGTTTTCCAATTTTGTGGAGTACAGGTTTTCGAAAAATGACCTGATGATTCTCTGTATTTCCTCTGTGTCTGTTATGTCCCCCTTTTCATTTCTGATTTTGTTAATTTGGATATTCTCTTCCTGCCTTTTTGTTAGTTTGGATAAAGGTTTGTCTATTTTTGTTGATTTTCTCGAAGAACCAACTTTTTGTCTCATTGATTCTTTGCATTTTTTCTTTATTTCTATTTTGTTGATTTCAGCTCTCAATTTGATTATTTCCTGTCATCTAGTCCTCCTGGGTAAGTTTGCATCTTTTTGTTCTAGTGTTTTCAAATGTGCTGTTAATTCACTAGTGTGGGATTTTTTCCCCAGCTTCTTTATGTTGGTATTTAGTGCTATGAATTTTCCTCTTAACACAGCTTTCATTGTGTCCCATAGATTTGGGTATGTTGTGTGGTCATTTTTATTGAATTTCAGGGAGTCTTTAATTTCTTCCTTTATTTCTTCCTTGATCCATTGATGCTTCGGGTGAGCATTGTTTAATTTCCATGTGTTTGTGGGCTTTCTGGAATTAGTGTTGTCGTTGAATTCTAATTTTAAGCCATGGTGATCAGATAAGATACATGGGGTTATTCCAATATTTTTTTGTATCTGTTGGGGTTTGTTTTGTTACTTAGTATGTGGTCGGTTTTTGAGAAGGTTCCATGAGGTGCTGAGAAGAAGGTATATTCTTTTATGTTTGGATGGAATGTTCTATAGATATCTGTTAAGTCCATTTGATTCATGACATCTGTTAGTTCCCTTATTTCTCTATTAAGTTTTTGTCTGACAGACCTGTCCACTAGTGAGAGTGGAGTGTTGAAGACTCCCACTCTTAGTATGTAGGGTTTAATGTGTTATTTAAACTTTAGAAGTGTTTCTTTTACATATGAGGGTGCCCTTGTATTTGGGGCATAGATGTTCAGTATTGAGATTTCCTCTTCATCGATTTTCCCTGTGACTAATATGAAATGTCCTTCTTTGTCTCTTTTGATTAATTTTAGTTTGAAGTCTATTTTGTTAGACATTAGGATAGCTGCACCAGCTTGTTTCTTAGGTCCATTTGACTGGAAAAATTTTCCTGATCCTTTACTCAGGGTAATGTCTGCTTTTGAGTTTGAGGTGTGTTTCTTGTATGCAGCACAAGGATGGATTCTGTTTTCATATCCAATCTGTTAGCCTGTGTCTCTTTATAGGTGAGTTGAGTCAATTTATATTAAGGGATATTAATGACCAGTGATTGCTATCTCCTGTTATTTTAGGTTTTATTGTTGGTTTTGTTAATTTGTGTGTTTTTCACTTCTTTGGGATTTGCTGCTATGAGATCATCTATTGTGTGTGTGTTTGTTGATTCAGCCAACTTCCTTGGGTTGGAGTTTTCCTTCTAGTACTTTGTGTAAGGCTGGGATTGTGGCTAGGTATTGGTTAAATCTGGTTCTGTCATGGAATATCTTGTTTTGTCCTTCTATGGCGATTGAAAGTTTTGTTGGGTATAGTAGTCTGGGCTAGCATCTGTGGTATTTTCATGTCCGCATAACGCTTGACCATGACCTTCTGGCTTTCATTGTTTCCATTGAGAAGTCAGGTATAATTCTGATAAGTCTGCCTTTATATGTTGCTTGGCCCTTTTCTTTTGCAGCTCTTAATATTCTTTCTTTATTCTGTATGTTTTGATTATTATGTGGTGGGGGAACTTTTTTTTTGATCCAGACTATTTGGTGTTCTGTAAACTTCTTGTATTTTCATAGGCATTTCTTTCTTTAGGTTGGGAAAGTTTTCATGATTTTGTTAAATATAGTTTTTGTGTTTTTGAGTTGGACTTCTCCTTCTTCTATATCTATTATCCTTAGGTTTGGTCTTTTCATGATGTCCCATATTTCTTGTATATTTTGTGTTAAGCTTTTGTTAGATTTAATGTTTTCTTTGACCGATGAGTTTATTTCCTCTATTGTATCTTCAGTGCTTGAGATTCTCTCTTCCATCTCTTATATTCTGCTCTTTATGCTTGCATTTGTGGTTCCTGATTGTTTTCTCATGATTTCTGTTTTTATAATTCCCTCGGCTTGTGTTTTCTTTATTGTCTCTATCTCAGTTTTCAAGTCTTAAATCGTTTCTTTCGTATGTTTGATTGCTTTTTCTTGGTTTTCTTTAAGGAATTTGTTGATGTCTTCCAATTTTTTGTTTGTCTTTTCCTCCATTTCTTTGAGGGAATTTTTCATTTCCTTTTTAAGGGTCTCAAACATTCTCCTAATGTTACTTTTTAGGTAATTTTCTTCTGCTTCATCTATTTGGTTCTTCAAGTCTTGCTGTTGTGGAGTCACTAGTTTTTACTGGTAGCGTGTTGCTCTTTGTGGTGTTGCATGTGTTCTGACCTTGTCTACCCATCTTTTCATCTGATTGGTGTAGCTGGAGCTATCTGTGACTCTGGTGATCTATTGGAAGTACCAGTGGATCCAAGGCTCAGATGTTTGCTACTCATGGTGCAGTCAGGGCCATGGTTCCAGTCACCCCGTTGGTCACTCCATGTTTCTGGTGGTCACTTGGTGCTCCTGGGGTTGCTCTGCAATATCAGGGGTTGTTTGGGCCTGCACCCACAGAGATTGCTAGCTTGAGGATCTTTTTGCTGAGGTTGCTTGCTGTGGGAGCTCCTTCTGCTCCTTCAGTCAATAGCCTTTAAGATACCAGTCCCCTTGGGTGTGGTCTTTTTTGCTTTAAGAAGCAGCAGTAGCCCTGCTTGCTCTCTCTTGCTTCCGGTTCCGCTTCTGGCTACTAGACTCTGTTCATGGTTGCACAGAGGGCTGTTGTATAGGACAGTGATCTGTAAATTTTCCCCTTAACAAATAACCCTTTTATTAATCATAATTCCAAACTGGTGTGGGATCGTTTTGTGACTTACATCTGCAGTTGCTGCCTTGGGCCTACTCTGGCAAAGATTGCTGGCTCTGCCCTGCTACAGGGGATGTCGCTGGCTCAGGCCTGCTACTGCAGAGGTAGTTAAGGTCAGGCAGAGGCCTCTGGTTAGGCCTGCTCCCTCAGTGGTGGCTCTCTTGTACCTGCTCCTGGTCCTGCAGAGTTCTTTGACTTGGGCTTATGCCCTTGGTGGTGGCTCCCTTGTACCTGCTCCTGTGGAGTTCATTGGCTCAGGCCTGCTCTGGTGGAAGTCACTGGCTCAGGCCTATTTCTGTAGATGTCCCTGGCCTGGGCCTGTTCCTGCAGAGGTCTCTGGCTTGGGCCCAGTCCCACAGAGGTCTCTGGTTCCTTTCTATTCCCTTGGAGATCCCAGACTTGTGCCCATTTCTTTCAATTTTTCAAGACAGCGGTTCTCTGTGTAGCCATGGCTGCCCTAGAACTCATTCTGTAATGTGGCCTAAACTCAGATATCTACCCACTTCTGGCTATGTAAATTAATATTATTATACATTCTGACAGCCTTCTTCCTTGCTAGCACAGCGTCATCAAACCTAAATGGTAAATGAGGGATGGCTGCTCTCTGACTACAGTTCCTCTCCATCCTTCGGTTCCACTGTGGTTAGGACTCTGAGCTCTCCCAAAGGCCTACATGTTAACAGCCTGATCCTCATTCCTGGGAAATGTCAGGCCTTGAAAACGGTCATTTGGCTGTTGAAGTCCCCTTCAGAAGCCAAGCCACTTGTCCTTTGTTTTCTCCCTGCTCACCAAGAGGACAGGGGTTCTGTACTACTTCATACCTTCACCACGAAGATACCACACTATCTTGCCACAGGCCCAAAGCAATAAAACCTGTTCATCATGGATTTAGACCTCTAAAACTAGGCCCACATAAATCTTTTCTCTTTCTAAATTGGTTATCTCAGGTGTTTGTTACAGTGATGGGAAGCCAACATGAGTTTTTGAAGTCTTGTCTTTGAGAGTACCAAGACCAATAATAAGGTCTAAGGATTTCCCCGAACATTCCAGTCTGTTTCTTAAATTTTTACTTTTGCTATTTTGAATTATATGTGTGTGGGAGGGTATGTGCTAATGCGTGCAGGTATCTACATAGGTCACAGGTATTGGGTGCTTCCCAAACTGCAGAGCACCCCATATGCATGGTGGGAATTAAACTCAAGTCCTCTGGAAGAGCAGTGTGTATTCTTAACCACTGAGCCATCTCTCCAGTCTCTGGTCCTGTGTTTTGATTGGAGTCAGTGCAGGATGAGCTTGGGTGTATGCATCAAAACACAGGGTTTGGCTCAGTAGACAGCCTAGTCAATCCAGTGGGCTCCAGACAAGTTACAGACACTGCCCCATGCACACATATCCATACAAACATGTGTACACAACTACACATGTGCTCACAGAAACAGAAAACAAAATGTAGGGTTCGGTATTCAGGATGGCACGGCATAACTTGGATTCCAAGAGGAAGGAACGTACCACAAGGGCCTTACTGTGACTTCCACGGGAAGGTGAAGAGTAGAGGATGCTTAGGATGGGCTAGTTTGAATAATCTCAGCAGGTTCTAGAGCAGCAGGGTCACTCCTGGTTGTCTGGTCCTCAGCCTGGGGTGAGAAAAGAAGTGGACCTCACTACAGTGGCCTGAGTGGGAAGCCCATGTAAGAGTTGTCTAGGGATGTAGTTCACATCCACAAAAGGTGTTCACTAGTGATCTCAGGGCATTAGCTGGCTCTGAGAAAGGCAGTTTTCCATGTGTAACAAGGCCCACATGTTAGCGTCAGAAGCCCTTGGCTGATCCTGTGTGAGTCACATCATATAAGGATTGGCCACATAACTCTGGGGGCTGATCCTGACTCTCAGTGTCCTTCCCTTGCTCTCAAAGTGATTGTTTGGTGTGAATGAGATGCACAGGCAGGAGATCAGTGGTACTGGCGACTACGAACTGCTCAGTATACAGCACATGTGTTTATTCTAAGTGTAGCACTATGAGCACCCATAGAGACAGACGTGTAAAGGGCAGGATCACTCCCTGGCATTGGATGAGGAAGGGCTGAGGACTGTTTCAACACCTGGCTCTCCTAACTGGAAAGTGGTCTCCTCTGTAGTCAGAAGCTTCTTTTTCTTTTTTATTATTGTAAATACCCACAGAAGCACTGGGCATAGATGTGACAGGCATTCCTATGAGCCCATAGATTGGGCTGAATCCATTTCTCCTGGGGACCCAAGAGAGTAAGTGTTTCCATACATTTCACCAACTAGATGAGCACTCTTGCTTTCTCTGAAAGTCTTCCATCCACTGATGAATGGATCAGTTTCCCATTAGCCTGTAGGAGTGGCAATAGTAAGAGTTAGGTTTGGAAATCTTAGCATTTAAGTTCCTCTCCCATGTGCAATTTCTTTCTTTCCTTCCTTCAATGAATAGTTATTATGCCCCAGACACAGCGAGGAAGCAATTTACGAAGAAAAATTTAATGGACCGGAATAGGACAAGCAATGCTTCACTATGCAACCAGTGTTTGCTCTTATGTGAGGTCCCTCACCACTTCTGTAAGTGCTTAAATGAAAATACTACTGAGTGAAACACACAGACACCCAGCTGGCAGTTAAAACCAGAGAATGGCTGTTGCAGACTGCCATTAATTCCCTCTGTCATAAATTTACCTCCCTTTCACCTGTGGGCTTTATCCAGAGGTAATTACTCTGTATTGGCATATGACCAAAGGGACTCTATAATAATTAACAGCATAGTAACAGCGCTTCAAATACCCATCACTAGTGGACCCAGCTCCTCTGACCCACGGGCTGCAGCAAGGTAGGTTCAGACCCAGGGAGATGCTCTTTAGAGTTCAGGATTGCATGCTGTGTTCCACAGGGACAGAGCTGAGGCATGGAAGAGCCTGGTGGGTACTGGGAGTTTGTGCTTTGCTGTGTAGAAGAAACACCAGGCACAGAAACTCCTAAGAAACCACATCACAAAGTCGCTTTCCAGCATCCTTTGTAAGCCTTGAAGGAGGATTGCAAGTGAAAACAACAGGAATCTCAGAGTTGTCCCTGGACTCAGAAGAGGAAGATTGGTGTGCTGAAAAATAATAATATTTGAAGATGTGGCAAAGATGGACAAGACCCTTTACAAAAGAGGAAAACCCATCTCTTTCCTACAGGGAACCAAAAGGAAGTTCAAGGACCCAGATACGACCAGGAGGCCTGCTTCAGCCTTCTTGTTCTGAGTACAGCCCCACTTCCAAGTGTGAACATCCAAACCTCTTCATCGGTGAGGTTGCCAAGAACCCAGGAGAGATGTGTGGGTGAAGCAAGCCACGGAGGGAAAGCAAGCAACTGAGGTGAGGAAATAAACCTGAAGGCTATTTCAGAGCTGAAGAAAAGCTCAGGGCAGCAAGGAGAGCTGCCCAGCTTGAAAAAGGAGAAAGACAAGGACTGAAAAATAAAACGAGTAAGGAGGAAGAAGATGGAGATGACAGTGACTAGTAAATAAATTCTATCGGAGTTTTTTTCCAAGTCTTTAAAGCAATCAAATCCCCTGTATTTAACTCCTCTGTGTGTGCATGTGTGTGTGCACGTGAGCGCACACATGTATGCAAGTGCAGGTGTTATGTGCAGGTTGTTATGCCCAGATCACGGAGTCCCCCCCAAAACCAACCAGGAGACCGAGTCCTGTATGTAAAAGCAAAGAGCCTTTATTCTTACACAAGTTTGCAAACTTGGTCTCTCCGTGTATCCAATGTATTGGAGGGATTGGAGAGCCCCAAGCTCAGTTAGAATTGGGTTTTTATAGTAGCAAAGGTGGAAGTGAGAGATTTCTAAGTTTCAGGATCCCTGGTTGGCTGACATTTGTCTAGGGGTGTCCTGGTGAAAAGTGATGGGTGTGTGCTGGCAGGTGATCCTATCTACAATAGTTGGAACATTAGAAATTTTCTTTGGATGGTCTGTTCCTGGGTGGTGCCTGGGTGGTCTCAGTTTGTGGTCTTTCTTGCAACCAGGTATTGCCTCAGGGAAAACTATTGAGACCCAGGCCTCTATTGAGCTTGTCATGGCTGGGCCCTACACAGGTGTGCATGTACCAGAAGGACTAAGCATCTTCCTCTCACTCACACCTTATTTTCTGAGGCAAGCCTTTCACTGAGCCAGGTGGATCACCTTGGTCTCAACCCCCTGAGCTGGGATTACAGGTGTGTGCCACATGCCCATCCTTTCTTCATGGGTGCTTGGGGATTAAATTCGGGTCCTCATGCTTGTGCAGTGGGCAGTTTTCTGACTGAGTTATCTCCCCAGTCCTATATATACTTCTTTTAAAGTAAAAGAAAAGAAAGAAATGGAGGGTTCAGTAAAATTTTTCTTTACCGTATGCAGTGTTTGGGCTGGAGATATGGTCCAGTGGTTAAAAGCACTTACTGTTCTTAAAGGGCACCTGAGTTTGGTTCTCAACATCCACATGGGTAGCTCACAACCACCAGTAACTCCAGTTCCAGAGACCCCGATCCTTTCTTCTAGCCTCCATAGGCACCCACCTCTCTCTCTCTCTCTCTCTCTCTCTCTCTCTCTCTCTTACACACACACACACACACACACACACACGCACGCATGCACATGTGAGCACACACATGCACATACACACATACAAATATAAATAAAGTCAATCTTTTAAAATGCCCAGCTTCTCCTTTCATATAGTGAAGATTCCACAGGATGTATCTTTAGGTAGCCACAAACCCTGCCGGTAAGTGAAAAGTTTTTGCACCCCAATAAACCTCTTTGCCAATGCAATAATCCAAATCAGACCAAATCAAACCAAATTAGAAAAAGCCCAGGTTTAATGGATACCAACGCTCCCAGGAGGCCTTCCAGCCTCCCCCCCCCCCGGAGAGGAAATGGGGAAAGAAGACCAGAAAACCATGTGTTTGTTCTCTGGGAGATGGTTTAAATACCCTGTGAGAGTGGTCTTGACCCTCTCTGGGAAGGGGTCACTGTTTGTAGGGCTTTTTCAGAGATGGAGTCTGAACTGAGGCAACTCCCAGGGGTGGGGGCTTGGGATGGGACTTCTACCCAAACATCCCAGGTTCTTTGGATATATGGATGCCAGGGGCTAAGGTGGAGCCTTAACCCAAACATCTCAGACTGTTTGGGTATGGGGCTGCTGGTTCAAGTCTGGCTACTTCCTGCAGGCATGGGGCAATGTGGGAGAGGAGAGAGTTGGGAGTTGGGCTCACGTTCAGTGGGAGGAGGTGTGGCTGGAGAGATATCCAGTTTATTGCCATCCTGGAGACCTCAGGCATCTGTTCCTTGAGGGAGATGAGAATCCAGGTGGCTAGGAGAAAAAATAGATTGTTATTATCAGCACTATGAATGGGGCTAGTCATGGGAAGGGTCATTAACTTCCAGAAAGAATGGGACAGAGAACTGCCCTGGTTGTACAGGAGAGGCACGGGTGAGACACAAGAGCAGATATGCTCTTTTAAAACCAGATTTCAGTTGTTGGGCAGGTGTCCATTTGAGCCATTGGTAGTACCAATGGTGAAGTTCCAGGAACTGGTGTAGTTGCTGGAGTTATCTGGAAGGCCCTCTGTAAGTTGGTCTTGGCCCAGACAGCAGGGGTGACCTGTAAAATATGCTTGAAAATGGGTGGGGATAAAATAGGCTCTGGAGACTGTTTTTTTTTTTTTTTTTTTTACCAGACTAGATTTTTGATACAGCAAGAGAACTTTTCCCAGATACCTGCAGGTAAGACAGCTGGAACAGATTTATATCTTGGTGTTATAGCAAAAGGCTATTGTTTTAGGTTAAAAGGCATAAACATTTTGGAAGACAATTAAAGGAATTTGGAAACTCTGAACCTCTGAAGATACATCTGAAACCTGTTAATTTTGGGCTATAAAAGCCTTTGAAAGAGGCACACCTGTTTGTAATTTTAGCAGGAAACTTAACAAATGAAGTAATGAGCTATCAGTACCTTAAGTCATCAAAAGCCATCAGACAGATCTGAGAGGATAAATAAATGAGCAGAAATGAGACTTTTTTTTTTTGCTATGCATGCCCTTCCAAATCTCTCTGTGGTCTTTGGTGAACACCAGTTTTAGAAGCAGTACTTGCCTTCCAGCCCCCCTCCGTGCCCCCCCCCCGAGGAAATGGGGAAGGAAGACCAGAAAACCACGTGTTTGTTCTCTGGGAGCAGTTTAAATATCCCGTGGGAGTGGCCTTGAGCATCTCTGGGGAGGAGTCACTGTTTGGCGGGCTTTCTTGGAGGTTGAGTCTGGACTGAGGCAACTCCCAGAGGAGGGGACTTGGGATGGGACTTCCACCCAAACGTTCTTGAGTCTTTGGATACATGGATGCCAGGGGCTGGGGTGAGGCCTTAACCCAAACAGTAAGGTGCTGTTGTTGTAAATAAATGATAATTTAAAGCAGGTTCGTGGTGCACAGGGCACAATAATTACATACAGATAGGTAACTTTTCAAAGTCTGCTGCCTCTGATACAGCTCATAGGAAATAATTGTTTTAGTAACTGAGTACCACTTCAATTGCAAATTTTTTTTTATAAAAAGGTTATTTAGCTGTTGGTATTCCTAATTCCTCTAAGTAAATACACTAAAAAACAAGCAGAACAAAACCAAACAAGCAAACAAATAAACAAAAAAACAGGCCAAGATCTATCTAAACTCGGTCCCTAGAACATCCCTTCCTGTGAGCACCAATCAAATCAAAATGCCTGGCTTCTCGCGGTTTCCAAAACACTTCCAGCTTCCACCCTCAGCATAGTGTGAGTATAACATGCTGTGGAGTCAGAGGACCTGGTTTGGCAGAGCTCTAGCCTTCTAAGTCGAACTTCTCCACCATTGAGGCAGGGCTGATGGTACCCACAGCCAGGAGCACTTCTGACTAGTTCCAGGTTCCGGGCCCTGCCTACACCTTCCACAGGTCTATGGGTCTACTGTGGCTGCCCTTGGTGTATAGAGCACAGGGCACATTCTTGCAAACACACTTTCTTATGGAAGAGGTGAAGCCTTGGTGTCTTCCGATAGTACAGGCTAGATCCTGTCTCAGTTTTGAGTCCTCTGCCCTTTATATCCTAGCGCTAGAAGTCAACTTAGAATGTATGTGTTGTCAAGAAAACCATTCAGGGTGGTTCACAGGAAACCAGGCCAGACATCAAGCTCACCTTTGCTGAACCAGAAGCCCAGACCTTTCCTTACCCGATTTGATTCCCTTGGGAATGAAACCCAAAGAGACCTACTTCAGTGATTTTGACAGTAGCAAGATCTCAGAAAACACAACAGCAGCGCCAGCACCAGGAGCAAACAACTCAGCAACAAAGAGAACCTGCTGCTGTCGGAGAAAGGGTCCTGCAGCTCAGACCATCGTGGCCGGATCGCCACTGCCTATGACCCTTGTTTGACCCTCAGTGTTTGAAGCACCTGTTGCTCCCAGGCCCTCACAATAGACTTGTAGCAAATCGCCAGGTAAGTTGGGTTCAGTCGAGAAGCACAAATCATACCCCTTTGCTAGGCCTTTGTAGCCTAGCACTGTGCGTGAAATCAAGCATTTTCACTGTGTGTCACGCAAATCAAGACCGGAAGTAGTAGGGCGTGGCTTAATGATGCTGAGAAGTACTTCCTCTTGCTGCTGGGAGGGCATCATGAGAACCTGTAAGTAGGCTTGCTCCGTGTCTGCTCCCCTTCCCCTTTCCCCTGCACATTCTGCCACTCTGCTGCCACCACGCCAGCCCTTGGGGATGCGGGGGGGGGGCGGGGTGTGTGTGGAGGGGGGGCAGTGCCCAGGAGTTCTCTGCACGCAGGCATCCAGGCATCCCGGGAGCTTCAGGTAAAAGCCCTGTCTTTTGATGTGCACTTGAGGCTAGTGACTTTCAAATGCTTCCAAAGAATGCCTATATGGGGCGGCAAGTTTAATCAGCAGCCCGACACCAGTGCTTCTCAACCTTCCTAACGCTGAGACCCTTTAATACAGTTCCTCGTGCTGTGGACCTCCAACTGTAAAATGATTTTCGTTGCTACTTCATGACTGCAATTTTGTTACTGTTAAAAATCCGTGTTTTCCAATACAAAGAATCAATGAGACAAAGAGCTGGTTCTTTGAGAAAATCAACAAAATAGACAAAATTTATCCAAACTAACCAAAAGGCAGAGAGAGAATATCCAAATTAACAAAATCAGAAATGAAAAGGGGGACATAACAACAGACACAGAGGAAATACAGAGGATCATCAGGTCATATTTTGAAAACCTGTACTCCACAAAATTGGAAAACTTAAAGGAAATGGACAACTTTCTGGATAAATATCATTTACCAAAATTAAAGCAAGACTAGATAAGCAAACTAAACAGACCTATAACTGCTGAAGAAATAGAAACAGTCATCAAAAGTCTCCCAACCAAAAAAAGCCCAGGACCAGATGGTTTCAACTCAGAATTCTACAAGACTTTCAAAGAGGAACTAATACCAATTCTCCTCAAATTATTTCACACAATAGAAACAGAGGGAACATTGCCAAACTCTTTTTATGA
>PVIU01030652.1:0-15705 GCA_004026605.1 Ondatra zibethicus | reverse complement strand
TGAGTAAGTCTAGGAGGCTAAGGTTACACTGTGAATATCCTTAGATGCTTTATTACAACAAAGAATATGTAAGAGGCCCCTCGTTCTGGGACTATATCGAGGTTCAGAAGGTGGTAACGACACAGGAATGACCTGCCAAATACCTTTGTTTCATTGTGACTAGGATTCTTAGATAAAATCTACAATGCTTTCACAAAGCCATTGAGGTGGAAGCAATCTGAGTTGGCTTGGTTTTGGTTTGTTTTTTGTTTGCTTGTTTGTTTGTTTGTTTATTAAGAAGGACTCCAAATGTTCTGAGGTTCATTTCAGAACCCTGGGGTGACTTTCTGAGCTCCTTACTTCCCTGTAACCTCGCAGGCCAGTCCTTGACCTGTGGAATTTCCTTCCATGTGCAGTCATTCTCTTCAGTTGGGTTAAAGATGGAATTTCTTCCCTAACTATCCTCAACTTGATCGTCAAGCCACATGTCTTTGGGAAAATGTAATGCCAGCTGAGATCACTGCATGATGGAAGACTGAATGAACAGACTGAGTGCAGAATTTCAGAAGCAGTATGCTGCAAAGACTGCAGGATCTTCAGAATGGAATTGTGTCTGAGTCTTTGCTATTGGCTGTAACTTCAAGGCAAATCACTTGGACCTTATGAGCTTCTATTAATATTTCCATATCTTGAAATTGGGTCATAGTAACACCTGGGCAAGGATGCTGTCTGATAGGATGGAATCCTGGCCCCATGTCTGGTGTGCAATGGCTATCCCATACACCTTGACAAGGATGCTGTCTGATAGGATGGAATCCTGGCCCCATGTCTGGGATACAGTGGCCATTCCATACACCTGAACAAGGATGCTGTCTGATAGGATGGAACCCTTGCCCCATGTCTGGTGTGCAGTGGCCATCCCATACACCTTGACAAGGATGCTGTCTGATAGGATGGAACCCTTGCCCCATGTCTGGTGTGCAGTGGCCATCCCATACACCTTGACAAGGATGCTGTCTGATAGGATGGAATCCTGGCCCCATGTCTGGGATACAGTGGCCATCCCATACACCTGGACAAGGATGCTGTCTGATAGGATGGAATCCTGGCCCCATGTCTGGTGTGCAGTGGCCATCCCATACACCTGGACAAGGATGCTGTCTGATAGGATGGAATCCTGGCCCGATGTCTGGTGTGCAGTGGCCATCCCATACATGTGTTTCAGTTGTTCTCATCTTCGTGCAGAATGAGATTATAACCCACAGGCATCCCTCATGCACCTGGAGCAGCCATCACTGACTTGCTGAAGCCATGTGGGTTTTAGATTATCACTGTGCCATTAAAATGCCATCATAAATTAAGAAGAATTCCTTCTGAGTTTAAGAATCTTTGTAAACCTTTCCGGAATCATGTGTGAAAACACCATTCTCCTGTTTGCAAAGGCACCATTCCCATCCTCTCTGGACTGTCACGTTCTGTAACCGACCATGTGGACCCAGCTGGCAGCTGCACCAGCCAGACCTGAGGTCATTGGAGTAGAGTCCCAATTTGTTTCCACTCCAGAGTCTTTAAATTCTATTTCAAGCACGCATACATATACAGAATGCAGATGTGGGGATGAAAACCAGGCCCATCAGGGTGGCAAGGCTATGATGTTGAACTGCTGCCAGGCAGTTCTGGAGAGGCCTCACCTGGGGATTGTTTCAGGCCCAGCCTTCAGGAATGGTTGCAGCCTTTTCATATAGGATAAGCTAACCCATGGGACAGTCACCGAAATTCTCGTTTGGAGTGAAATGTTCCACAGTCTGTGGCCAGAAAGGGCTGAAAGATTTTCTCTCCAGTCTAAGAAGTTTGTGACTTCATCAGCACACAGGAGAGCTCGCTCCCTGAGGATCTGACATGGGATAGGCAGAGAGGAGTAATGGAACTGCTTTTGTCTAACACACAAAGATGACTTGGGACAAGGGGACATTAATTTATAAGCTAGATCCTATGAGGCTAAGTACATCATCTAGAAAAAAATTTCCAGCTCAGCTAAGTCCCTTACCCTAAGTCCCTTTTAGATGACTAATGAATATGCATTAATTCATTCAGTACCTATTTATTAAGAGCCTGCAATAGAGATGGCTCAGCTGTTGATGGTTTAGTGCCCCAGAAGAGAGACAGGAAACCCATAGAGCAAGGTGGCTACCAAGACTAGTCATATCAGTGAGCTCTGGGGGGAGTCTGAGGCCCTACCTTGTGAATAAGGTAGAAGAGCAGCCAAGGATGACTCCCCACATCAGCCTTGGGTTCCCACATGCATACACACGCACATACACATCTATCTGTACACACACATGCACATACCACTCACATGTACACACAGGACAGGTCAAAGTACCTATGGTAGGTACTTTGATAGATAGGAAGAGCCACAGGAAAAAAAATTAAAAACTCCCCCCTCTTGGGGAGTGCTGCTTTTCCAGAGGGCCCAGGTTCGGTTCCCTTCACCTTGTGGCTGCTCACAGTCACTGCTATCTCCAGTTCCAAGTATTCTGTCTCTTCTTTTGACCTCCATGGGTTTCTGCATGCACACCGTGCACACAAACCCACCCAGGCACACACACCTATACATAAAAATGTAAAATAAATTAACATTTTAGAAAATAATTTTTATTCTCTCTCTCTCTCTCTCATTCTCTCTTTCTCCCTCCCTCTCTTCCTCCCTCCCTCCCCCCATCTTTTCAAGATAGGGTTTCTCTGTGTAGTCCAACTGTCCTGGAACTCCCTTTGTAGACAAGGATGACCTCGAACTCACAGAGATTCACCTGCCTCTGCCTCCCAAGGGATTAAAGGCATGTGCTACCACCGCCCTGCAGAAAATATCTCTTCTCTTAAAACTTATTCTAGCTAAAAAGCCAAGGGTAGATACCTTTCTGGAAGCAAGTATGAAAACGCCATCCCCACCCTGTCTGGAGTGTCATGTTTTGTAACTAGACATGTGTACCCAGCTGGCAGGTGCACCAGCCAGACCTGAGGTTAAGCGTTAAGATACAAATTTGTAGCTCATGGTGAGGAAAACACAGAAAGAAAACAAGGGTAGAATATAAATAATAGGGGACACAGGTATTGAAACTCTAGTTGGAGTATCCAGGGAAACCCTCACTGAGAAGACAGCTTTAATAGATACCTGGTTGGTGACATGGAGGGGCATAAACCTATATGGGAAGTTTATTCTACCGGAGTTCCTTAAGTGCTGTTCCTGGTCGATATTGAGAAAGATAACTTCTTTCTGATGTCTGGTCCTTCCTCTGTGACTCTCCCCACCTCCGGGAGCCTTCAGGGCCTGTTGTTTTCCGAGTATCAATGACAAGTCTGAGTATGTTGGGAATGTCATGTCCCCTTTCAGTCTGGAGTCTCGTGAATCTTAGTTTGGGAGATGGAAAAGACAACTTACAGTCTTTTTTTTTTTTTTTTAAATGTTTTTCCCGGCCGTTTTTTTACCCAGCCAATTTTTCCCTTAGGAAGGTAGATGCCTGATAAAAATCTCAAATGCTCTCTTCTTACATGTTAAAAGCTTTCATAAAGTGTCTGAAATGCTTGAAAGTCTGTTAGCATGAGACGGGGAGGTACAGTCACTCATTCCTGGTGGCAGATGTTCATACACAGTGACTGACATGGTTCTTCCTCCCAACCTGAAAGTCCCTTCCTCGGGTCACGCAGCTCTCTAAGGAAGTTTCTCTGGTTTCTACAGTAGGATGTCATCCCCCTAGCATCGGCCTGTAAACCTGGCCAGCTGTAATCCAGCATGGCTAAGCTCTTCAGACTTGTAGAATGGACACGGTGAGGAGTTCCTCATTTGAGCGGTGAGGAAAGATAGACACATCTTTTCCACGGGGAAGCATGAGGTTGAGTCAGGCTCCACCCTTTCAGGTCTGTATGCCCATGTTCAAAAGGAGCCCGGCACTCATGGGTCTCTTTGGTTTATAATGGATTCTTCCCTTGAAGATTTCAGTGTTAGCTTTCTCTCATCTGTCCTTAAGCTTCTCTCCTTCTTCTAATTCTTTGACATGTGCTTTTTTTTTCCTCCTTGCCATTTCAGAGGCGTTTCTGGAGGATATGTTTGTTAGGTGAGATGCCATATTTAACTAAAAGTCATCTGTTTCCTTTTCAGTCTCTTCTCATTAATATTTACCTGGTGGTGCTAGTCTATCCCCCACCCCCATGGCTTCTCAAAAATACACAAACACCAGGATTCAGATGAAACCTCAGCATCTTTGATTTAACGCTTCAGTTATCCATGTCCAGGTAGCAAGCGAAGGCAAATGTGTTCATTTCTTTTCTGTTATTTCTATGGTGAAATACCCTGGCCTAACAACACCAACTAGGGGAGAAATGGCTCATTTGTCTCATAGTTCCAGAGGGATAGAGTCCAGCATGGTGGGAGAAAACATGGCAGCAGGCAAGGAAGGCGTGACAGCAAGAGCGGGAAGCTGGGTGGTCACATTTCACCTGCACACAACAGAAGAGAAGAGAAGATGGGGGCCGGCTACAAACCTCCAATGTCCGCCTCCAATGGTGTGCTTCCTCCAGCAAGGCTGCACTTGCTAAAGGTTTCACAACTTAACCAAACAGTGCCCCTGGCTGCGGAACAAGTGTTCAAACCCGCTGGGGACACTGATATCCAAACCACAGTAGCAAGCGCGGTATCTTGAGACTGCTCCTACTGTCTGCTGGCTAGGACTCTGCATTTGCAGCAGTGCTTGGTGGGGACATGTCCTTTCTGTTACATGACTCGGGGGTTCATGACCAAATGCTCATCCCGTGCTCCCCGCTGTATGTGGGCGTATTGCTGGAGCAGTCAGACGCGGCTCCCATTCTTCTACATTTGACCTCTTTGGGGGCTTAGGTTGGAATCCTCAAATTTGGGTTCTGTAAGGGAACATTGTCAAACCTTGCTCATCAAGAAGACAAATCCAGTGTGCCAGCAAGTGTCAGGTCTTCACTTTGCACCACATTGGTTAATGTCTCATTGGCCAAACTAAGACATATGCCACCCCGCTTGGAACTCTGACATTCAGTGATGGTATCTGTGGTAACCAACTTGTCCCATTTTTATTTGGAATGTCAAGGTGCTGACCTCTTGAGGGGAGTTTAATATGATAAAAGCATTCAATAGCTATAGTAAAACCACAGAGATGTGCTGTTTCCACTTGAAGGGTTTCTGAATGAACCTCTAAAACAAGCTCTGGATCTTAGGCCTTGCTATAATGATAAGGTCTCCAGTCAATGAACTAATGCTAAAAATAAACCTACAGGGTCAGAGTCCTAAATACACCTCCTGAGGATATTATGTATTGCCTTTTACTATAGGCAACAAGGTTAGAACTTTATCCTTTTGATTCTAGAACAATGGGGCAAATGGCCTGGTTAACACCTGCCCGAAGAATATAACCGGGTACGTGCATGATAATCAGACAATGCTTTCTGTGGAAGCTCCAAATGAGCAGCCCCCGTTGCTTGCTTCCCAAGTTTATTCTGAACATCTGTAACTGCAGTGTGGTAGAAGTGGCTCAGCTTAAGTTTCACACCCATGGTTCTTGGTCCGTGGGCTGATGACTGCATATACTTTTGCGTGCAGGTGTTCTCTACCTCCAGTATGGAGACGAAACCAAACAGCTGCGGATGCCGAATGAAATCACAAGTGCGGACACGATCCGTGCCCTCTTCGTAAGTGCCTTTCCACAGCAGCTCACCATGAAGATGCTGGAGTCGCCCAGTGTTGCCATCTACATCAAAGACGAAAGCAGAAATGTCTATTATGAGTTAAATGATGTGAGGTGAGTAGTTTGGGGGCGTTGTTGTAGGTAGTAGCTTGGGGGCGTTTATTTTGTTTTGTGGGTGTTTGACCACCCATTGGATGTCTAGAGTTTGTACTCAGTCCATATCTCCCTCGGCCTGATGGAGAAAGCCCAGTCATTACATTTGACCGCTGCACACAGATGGGAGGGGATCCACCCTCTGGCTGCCTATAGTTGAGTACGAGGATAACCTTTGAAGGGTGTGTAACCAGCTCTGTCTAGATGATAGCTGACAGGGGCATAAGAAATGACCCAGCCCTGCATTTCATCTGAAGGAAACTAAAGCCCAGAGAGGTGCTATAGAAATGCCAAGAGCTAAAATCATGCTTTAGACTGAAAATTTCAAACTCCCTCACAAACTGCCCTTTTTCCCATGACAGAACTTGTAGATGTTTTAAGTAATGATCCTACCAGGTCTTCGTTTGTGCCTCACAAGTTCGAAATGAAACTGAACTCAGTGTCCGCCATCTACACTGAGGAGCAGTCTCACATGCCAGTTCTGAAAGAGTCATCCTTTACCCAAGGGTGTCACTTGCTGAAGGGACTTTCTCTGGGAAGCCCGGTTGGACAGATTAGCAGGAAACAAAAGCCTTGTCGTTAATTGCAGTGGTGTTGTCCGTAGAATGAGGGCCCCTTCTGATCTCTCCCCATCAGTCAGCTGTAGAAACAAGATTTAAATTCATATAAACAAGCAGTTGCTAGTATAGTCCCTAAATAGTTTACGAGTCAAATGCTTAATCTACCTCTTGCATTTTATGGAACCAGGAAATTAGGTATATCAAAGTTAAGGGTCTTATTCGAGAACACACAACCAATTAAGACACATACACACATCCAGGATGTTCAAATGCTCAGCCCAAATCATGAGGAGCACAAGACAGGCTTTTTGGTCGCTACCCTGGGGACAGCAGGCTCCCTTGTTTCTTCATCATGGAAATAGCAAGTCACATTTGTAAAATGTGCCTGCAGAGCATGAATGCAAGCTGATCCGTATCTAACAGCAATCCTGGGTGACTACTAAGGCGGTGCCAGGGTGTAATTTAGGGCTTTCAGAACTTGACACATGCCTCAAGCTATAGGTGGTACTTCAACTGTTGTGCAACTTCCTGCTTTTGGAAAACAGGTTTAAATATTTATGACAACTGAAAAGTCATGCTTATTTTTTAGATAAATTATTAATCAAGCTGTCACCATTTTTTTAATTTACAAAACATGAACTTAAACTGGAGGTAATCGCGTTATATTGAAACATATATCTCTAATAATATAAAGCCATGTGTTATTTTTTACATGGACAGATCACTTCATAGAGATCACCTTCTATTTCCACATTCATGGGTAGAGAGGCCCTGAGGGACAATAGCAGTGACTAAATCTCAAAGTAAGCAAAACCGCTGGACTGCAGACCCTAAAGCTGTCAGGAGGCAATTGGGAGTACTTGGACTCCTCTCACTTTCAGCCTATAGAAACATTTACATATTGCCATGAGTTACCATTTTCTAAAGCCTTTCCAAGTTCTAAGGTATGGTTTCTTGGGCTTGGGCTTGCATTGTTTGGAAATGTCAGGAGGAAACTTGGGAAGAGCCAAGGAAGAAAAAGACCATGGTCCTCCTCAATGGAAATCCATCTGATAAAACAACTGAAAGCAGTGCTTGTTAGAAGAGACACCTTTTAAACACTGGTAATTTGAGGATATAGCACAAATTATCAGGAGTAAGGCCTAGGTTTTAGTCCATACCCCACCCCCAGATGCACACAGACACACATGCACGCATGAACACATACACACATACATACACACAAACATACACACAACCTAATAATTCTCAGATGTATTACTGTGTTGTTTGTTTCTTATTGAAATAATGATAACTTGTTGGTACTTAGCCTACTATTCTCAGTCCTTAAATTGCTTTTTGTTTCTTTAATTTAAATGTGAAAAATGAACCTAAAAGTGTTCAGGATAAAATACTTGCATTTGGTGACTATCATGTTTACCTTAAATGACCTTTGTATATCCTCCCCGTAGTACCATTTACTCTTTAGCTTTTGTACATAGATGTTTTAATTTAGGTTCAGTGATGGAAATTTTTGCCACAAACATTTTGTAATAAATTAAAAAAAATACAGGTAGGTGTTAGCTAAAGACAGTGGCTTTAATCTTCTGAAGACATAATTTATTTCTTCCGGTGTCCTAGATGTCAGAGTCCATTTGCTAACCATTTGACTAGTTCGTTACTGTGCTGGCTTCACGTATTTTCCTCAGGGAGATACTGAAGAGAGGTCAGGCCAGGATGCTGTATGGCAAATGTCTCCACAATGCAGTCTGGCCTTTTACAGTTGGCTCATCTCAGATGAATAAGTTTCTAAATTAATCATAAATCAAGCTCATATATTTTAAATACATTTACAATCGCAGTAAGCCTCTCTCATGGCTAGTGAGATTTCCAGTTTCAGCACATGTCACACGTGACATCTGCTAGCCAGAGGCTGGGTTCCATTCATGAACTGCCACATTTTTACTCCTGCCTCTCTTCTCTGCATTAACCCAGGCCCTGTTGATAACGACTACCTGCTCCCCCAAACTCACTTCTAATGAGCTACTTGAAACATGAAGCAGCCATGCAAGCTAGGACTAGTTGATGCTTCAAAGCAATGGCTGGAGGGTATTTAGAGAGAAACAAAACTCCCCCTAGGATCCTCCTCTTCATTTAAAACACAAACATAACCTAAAGATCCCAGTGGTTGTGGTCAACCCACTCAATGCAGGAATGCATACAAGAAAGATGCCATCCGCCTGCCCACTGCCTCTCAGCTCCAGCCAGCATTGGGTGGAACCGCAGTGTAGATGGGCTAGAGAGCCACAGAATGAGCTAGGGAGAGAAGAGGGCTACTTCTGTGCGATTTGAAGGTAGGCTCCGTGCAGGATGCAGAACCCGTGTCTTCTGCAGTTGGAGTTCTTGGCTCTACAACTGGGATGAAAAGCAGTGCAGACCCTGTGCTGCTTTCCCTTTGTGCTTCAATTTGTATGGAGAAAAGTATCTAAAAATGCCCTGTGGGGGGACAGAAATGCATTGTTAAATAGACTGAATTTAATCTCTTTTGATAGTTTTTCTACATTCTACATGCATTTTGTTTCACTTGCTGAGCATGTCAGAAAGAAAAAAATCATTGTTATGTGTACATTAATTAGATAAGAAGAAAACCAGGTGTTTTGGCAGAGTAAACAATTAAATATTTAAATATTAACCAAAGCTCTTTGAAGGTATTGTAAATATTGGCATTTTACTGCCTTCAGGAGTGTTAGTTTTCCACACTCTGAAGCTTGAAAGCAAGTTCTTGTTACCTGATATTTATGGGTGGACGTTAATACTGCAAGAATAACACGTTCCCTAGGAACGAGACGAGGGAAGAAAAGCCAGAGTCATTTTTCTTCTTCTCTTCCTTATTTATCTTTGCCCATTTCATGGTGAAAGAACTTTTTGTCTGGTTCATGGTAGACAACCGCCGGAGTGTCCGTGTCTGTCTTTTGCCTGATGCTTACGGACAGGGAGGGGAAATGGCCAGAATCAGTCTCCTTTCCTCTGCCATAGTGATGGATGTGTTTGATTCCAGGAATATCCAAGACAGATCCCTTCTCAAGGTGTACAACAAGGATCCTTCACATGCATTTAACCACATGGCGAAAGCTGTGAACGGAGACGTGAGGGTGAGTACCGCTGTTCTAGTGTGGACTGTTCCTCTTCTCACAGCCGACCACCTCCACGACCACATTTCCCGGGATCAGGTTTGTCTCATCTGGGTGACTCATTTGTTCACTGATAAAACAATAAGATGTCCTGGTCACTTGAAGGATGGAAATTAGAATGGGGTTGGTTCTACCTGCATTCTCTTAGCATGGATCTCAGTTCTCATCTTTGCTCATTTGCTTACTTATTTTAGTGGCACTCAGGATGGAATGCAGGGTCGCCCTTTCACTGGGCTGTTCTGTGTCCTCTACCTCATGCACAGAGTTTAGATAACGCTTCACTCTGAAGATATCAAAGGTATCTTGAAAACCTTCTGTATCAGTATCCTTGGTCGGTAACGGATTAGCTTACTAGAGAATCTGTTGCAATGCTTTCTCTCAGTACAAACAAACAAACAAAAAGTGCATGTGCTGCTTGGGAAAGCAATTCTTGTTCTCACTGTAGCAGTTCCCAACATCCCCATGCAGCTGCTCACCTCCTGCAGCCGTTCCCAACATCCGCATGCAGCTGCTCACCTCCTGACTCAGGGCTCTGAATGGTAAGCATCATCACGTCCTCTCTGAACCATGTTGAGGGCAGAACATAAACACCTACATGATTCGGAAGCTGAACTCTCTAGATTTAGGCCATTTTAGGAGAGTGCCCCAATATTTATAACACTCAGGAATGTTTGGAAGGAAAAATCTGGGAAAACTGTATGAGAAGAGTCTGAGAATCAAATTAATACAAGTCCATTGGAGGGGCTGTGTCTAATGTAAGTAAAAGTGGGGAATAAAAATGTCAATTTCTCAGTTGGGCAGTGGTGGCACACGCCTTTAATCCCAGCACTTGGGAGGCAGAGGCAGGCAGATCTCTGTGAGTTCGAGGCCAGCCTGGTCTACAACAGCTAGTTCCAGTGTAGCTAGGGCTATTACGCAGAGAAACCCTATTTTTAAAAAAACAAAAACAAAAAACAGAGAACAAAACAAACCAAACAAACAAACAAAAAACGAATCAATTTCTTCAAGTGAACCCTTTCCCCAACACATACACAGAGTGCACGCAAACACCTACAAGGACACTGGAATTCAGCTTAAAAAAATACTTTTTATTGTTAATGAAATCTAGGCACTTCCTATTGGTCTTTCCTTGAGTGAACTGCGCTCTGCTTCCTCCGGATGTCCATGTGTTTCTTCTTGCTGCCGTAACAAATGATGGCCAGTTTGGTGTGCTAAAACAACATCTATTTACAGCCCCATGTGTTTAGAGAGTCTTAACTGTCTAAATAAGGACTGGCCAGCCAAGCCACATTCTTTCTAAAGAGTCAGTGTATGTGTGTTCATCTGGCCTATTTTCTGGAAGTCTCCTATATCGATTTGCAACCCTATTTTCAATGCTCTGGCCCTGCTTCCATCGTCAAATCTCCCATCATCCATTGTCCGCTTTTAAAGACACTCGGCGTTACCTTGCATCTACTTGTGGTCTGGGGACATCCCCCTACTCTCAGGGAGGCTGGACAGCAGCCTTCGTGCCCTTTTCTCTTGTACCCTAGCATCACATGTGCAGGGCGTTAGGCTGCAGAATCTACGGGGACCAGAGCTCTACCTTCCGCCCGGGATGTGTGAGTTTAGACGTAGCAAAGGTCAGGAGATCCAGCTGAGGGCTCCGGAAGAATGTCCGTGAAATTCTGGACTGCATTGTGAGTCAAGGCCCATCGGGACCAGGACCCACCGTTTTGAAGGGAAAGGCCTATTATGTCCTCAACTGCTTTTCTTTTTCTTTTTTTTTTCCTTTTCCTGTGTGTAAAATACTATGTGATTCGAACTAAAAGGCTGCCGTGCTACTTCAGAAAAATCTAGATTTTGAGACTTGTTCTTAGTCAGTTACATATAAATGCAAGCCAGAACTGTGTGAAGACAATGGGCCATTCCTTTAAGGGAGCGTAGGTGGACATTATGAGACCCTGGGTGGCATGACTCTGCTGTGTTCTTTCTGGGGAAATATCTAAGTTTTGCCCTTTAGACATCTTTAGTTCGGGTATGCCTTCCTCCCACCTGAACTTCCGCCATACTCTGTCTCTGCTACACAGAGCCCTTCCTCACACAGGCGCTCCCTGGTTGTTTCTGCGGGAGACACCTGTTTTAACTCTCAGGCACATGTGGTGCCTACACAGACAGGACTTGCGGTGGGGACCAGGAACATCAAATATTAACCATATGCGTGTAACCTATTAAGATGCACAGACTTTGCTCTGGACTCCAGCAAGGCCCTTCAGCTATTGCTTGTGGGTAAAACATGAGCGATTCCTTTCTGGATTGTTCAGAGATGCTTCAGATAACAGCTCTGTATGTATTCGAGAGAGAAACTCAGTCATTACCTTCAAATGAGCGACAACAAATGTTCATAATGTAGTTAGCCAAAAGTCCTTGTATTTTAGTAAAGATTACTCAGAAATGAGAAACAAAAAAAGCTCTGTCAGAACCATCTAGATATGATCATGTCTGATCTTCATAACTTAGAACCTTTCCCTAGATTCCAAAAACTTAAAGATGTGGTAATCTTCCAGCCTCTCTTTGGGCTCTGGGAATTGGAGCTGTCTCCTCTCTCCCAGTGAATACAGCTGCATTGCTGGGAAAAGGCAAGGAATTTTGCTAAGCCTTGCCTGTATACAGTCCAGCTGTAAAACATCACTGCTAGTGTGAACAGAACGGAACAGAGCAAGTACCGGTTGTTATCATAGACTTAGACTAAACCAAGCTCCATGGTGGGCCAGAGCACACTGCATCCTCCTGAGCGTTGGCACTGTGAGCATGGCCATGAAGGAATGCCATAATAACCATTCCCCTGCACCTGATGTCATTAGACTTCACTTACTAGCCTCCCAGAGACAGCCTGGGCCAGACCTTCAGGCCGTCCACTCCTTCCCAATAAACAGGCATATGAAAAAGACATGAATTGGAACAAGCCGAGGAGCCGTAGCAGCAATGCCTAGAGTCTGCAATGACCTCTGAGATTTTCCTTAAACAAGGACTTTAATACCTTGCCTTTGAGTCAGAGGAAATGGGAGACTGTGGATCTACAATTTACAGGCCATTCTCCCAGAGCGATTTTATGATAAGAATGGTGTGGCCCAGGAAGCAAGTTAGACCAAAGTATTAACTCCGAGGTTACGGGCCTCTGAGTGTGCATGGAATTTTTGTGGGGGAGCAGGCATCTAGTTTTTCATTTAACATCTAGCTCAGCCTTGCTGAGGCTTCTGTGTCTAATGAGACTTGTTCTTGGCTAGAACTGAACATACCTAACTGGACTCCTGAGTCTGCTGATGCTTTCCACGTGGGTGTAAAGCGCCCCAATCTAATTTAGTCACGTGGCTTTTGTTCCTTACATCAGGTAGGTTTGATCATTCAATTCCCAGAGAACTGGTACCACCATATGGAGCAAGCCCTTCTGAGTACATTATGTGTGCTTACTCACAAATTATACATACCTCAAAGGTCATCTATTCTGTTTTGTGGCTCTCAAAGGGAACTTTTGGCTTCCTGTTCGCTAAACCTGGTTGTTATCTTATCTTTTGGGGCTTCTCTACTTCTTGTGTATTAGTATGATTACCCAAGACTCTCTGCTGTCATTTTGAAATGCTCTCTACCTACTGTGGATCTTACTCATATGTCTCTAATTTTTTACTTGAATGCAGACAACTGCTGGATTTACATTTAGGACACCCTCCCCAGAATTAACCTTGCATCTTAAATTGACTACTAATACCCAAGTCAGTTGCTGCTTCCCAGTTGTTTTCTATTTGAGCCTTGCGTTGACGATGAGGAATGGTCTCCTTAGAAACCAATGGCTTCCATTCCATCCCATGGCTAAATTCTTTGCCTGCATGCAACACAGTCTAGCTTCCTTTATTCCATAGACCTTTCCATCACTCCCCAATGGCTTCAGTCAGGATTTACACAGTTTAAGCTTTTTAGGTTTTCTTTTGCTTCTCTCTCTCTCTCTCTCTCTCTCTCTCTCTCTCTCTCTCTCTCTCTCTCTCTCTCTCTCAGCTCTTCTTTTAGTTTGACCTAGAAGTTGTGATTTTCATCTTATCACTGCTTTAGCTACTGTTTAAAAACTATAACTCTGAATGAACACACAAATGTATTTCTAGATCCCCATTCTTTAATTCCAAACCCAAGTGTGTAACCTCTAAGCCAGTGGTTCTCATCCTTCCTAAAGCTGTGCCCTTTTAATATAGTTCTTCATGTTGGGGTGACCCTCGACCATAAAATTATTTTTGTTGCTACTTTATAACTGCTTCTTTGCTATTGTTTTAGGTCATAATGTAACTATCTGACATGCAACCCCTGTGAAAGGGCCATTCAACCCTCTCCAAAAAGCTTGAGTCCCACAGGTTGAGAATCACTGCTCTAAGCTGTTAACTTCACATTGAATTTTCTTCCAGTACTTCTAATTCTGCTACTGAAGAACTCCCTTGATTCTCTACCTCTGAAGGATGGAGTGCCTGTGTTTGTGTGTCCTCATTCCACACGCTCACCCATGCATGTGCAGGAAATGGAGCCAGAGAGATCTGAAAACATTGAATTTGTGGTTGGAGGAAAGGGTTCAATGGTTTAGAGCAAGTCCTGCTCTCCCAGAAAACCTGAATTCAGTCCCCAGAACCCACATTTGGTTATTATAACCAGATATAACTCCAACTTCTGGGGATCAGACCCCCTCTTCTGGCCTCCTCAGACACTGCACTCTGGTGCACAAACCCACACACAGACATACATACCTACACATAATTAAAAATAAAAACATTTTTAAAATTAGGTTACCGGCCGGGCGGTGGTGGTGCACACCTTTAATCCCAGCACTCAGGAGGCAGAGGCAGGCGGATCTTTGTGAGTTCGAGGACAGCCTGGTCTACAAGAGCTAGTTCCAGGACAGGCTCCAAAGCTACAGAGAAACCCTGTCTCAAAAAACCAACAAAAATAAAATAAAATAAAATTAGGTTACTAACCTCCCTGACACCTGTCCTTTAAAATATTCAACCATTCTCCAGCTCTTGTCCATGTCCCTCACAAAGGCTCTGGTGTCTGTATTAATACTCCCGTCAGGGCTAACTTGTGAGCTTTTATTAGGAACTGGCAAGTATTTAGTCCCCAAGACAAAACCTTGAGGCAGACCTTGGTGTGGTCTGCATATTTATAGCAATGAGCACTTGTTTGTGTAAGCAGTTGCTAGCTGGAGGAAGGGGGCTGCTATCGCCCGCCCGAGGAGGCTGCTTCCTAGTCAAGGTGCACAGCCACCTCCACTGGTTTAACCACAGTGCTCGCCATTTTGCACCTGCTCAGTTCTTACTTCCCATGTCAATTTCTTCTTGTTCTTGGTGTCCAGAGTGCCTTATGTCTCCTCATATGTCGGCCTGCTAGGGACATATGGAACACTCAACGTGTTCCCCAAAGGCTCATGTGTCAGAAGTGTGGCCTGCAATGTCATGGTAGTGAGAGGTGCATTTTCAGTGGCCTAGTGAAAAATGACCGGGTCCTGAGGGAACCAACTCAAAGAGGATTAATTTAGTTCCCCAAAGTTTATTATGGCAAAGTTATGGCAGCCATGGTTCTCACAAAGTGAGGGAGGCTGCTCAGATGCCTGGCTCCTTCTTTACATGACCATTTCCCTTCTGCTCGTTTGCCATATTGTTGAATAGACTCACCCTTGCTAGTCACCTGTACCTGGATCTAGATTTCCTAGCCAACTGAACGGGGGGGGGGTGGGCAACAGCAACAAAAAATGCCCAACTCCTTGGATATTTTGTTATAGCAACACAAAATGGACTAAGTCTTCTCTCTTAACATGCTAATGGACAGTCATCTCATTCCTTCCTCAAACGAACAACTAGCATTTAAAAACACTGGAGGACGTGCTACCAGCTCTAAGGCTGTGCTAGAGGGCTGTTGGTAGATCTTGAAGAGAATGGACCAACTGTAAAAGGCATCTTTAAAACTATCAGAAGATATTAAGGGATAATATCCTTCCTAGTGAGGACCCGCTGTAAGGGTAGATATGGGTTAGAATAACAGGTTGGTGCTTTTAAAAAATGAAACATACTAAAGTATTTACAGGTTAAACAACATGCTGAATGAAGTTTTCTTTAAAATACTCCC
>PVIU01030651.1:0-15838 GCA_004026605.1 Ondatra zibethicus | reverse complement strand
CAAGATAGGATGCTCCTTAATCTGTAGGTATGCCTCTAGGTGTGCAGTATGTTTCAGGTGTCCAATATTCATAAGCTATATCACATACTCATTTTGAGTTTGAGGATTGCAACTACCTTTGTGTCCCCTGTGCTCTGATAAGCAACTCTCCCCATATTCCTGTAACTCCCAATAAAGCTCATTGATTTAGCAAGTTGAATTTGGTTCTGTTTTCAGTTTCCAGTTGGGGTGAGTAGTTGGATCTATATGTTGTATCTCCCCAGGAAGTGTCTCATAAAACATGTGGTGAACTCATTTATTAATTTGTCCTTGAAACTTGTAAGTAGGAAACTGATAATAGAGCCATTCTGGGTTTTGACCTCTTTCAGATTATGATCCTTTCATTGGAGCTTCCAAAGATAAATGAAAACCCCAAATTCTGACTGTTTTAGGAACTGAGACACCACTTCTGTCTGTCTCCTGGCAAGTCTACCCAAATGTCAGTATGTCCACATTCAATTACTTGGAATTGTCTTAAAGGGTCACAGCATTAAGAAATTTGGTAGCACTGTATTAGAGAGAAGGAATTAGAGGTAACTAAAGTAGATTGTGCTCGATCATTCTGAAATTATTTCCATGGTAGTACTTAATTGTGGTAAAAAAAAAAAAAGGGCTTCACAGGAACAGAATGTGTTCTTGGGGAGAGTCAGAGGGCTCTTCTCTTTGCATTCATTGAGGAGTAAGAGTGAGGTCTGCAAAAGGGAAAATGATTAAAAAAAAAAAAAAAAGCTGAAAACCTGTCAGTGGCAGATACCATCCAAACTGGTATTTACTTGAATGGTTCTAAACTCATGCATGCTACTTTCCCATGATTCAACCAAACTCAGTGCCCCTCAGAGAAATTCTACCTGTGGACAAATACTATATTCTGTTGTATGCTTGTGTATTTCTGTAATTTTAACACTCCATTCTACAGGCCTTAAGAAATTGAATTTCTGGTCCTCGTTAATTTTTTATAAAATACTAATAATGTTCACATCCCAGACTATTCATAATGAACTGGAACTCAATAAATTCCTGCACTAAGAACTTAACTTCAGCTTTATTTTTGTGTGTAAGTTCATCCAGAAACCTAGAATCTAATTTCAAGTGATCCCTCAGCTTGATGACCTTGAGATCATTGACCTAATACACCACAGGTTTCTAGTATCCTGGTAAAATTTTTAACTTGTGCACAGTGAAGAGACTTCTCACAGTAAAGTACACATTACACTACTGTTTTTCTTATTCTGTAACCATTCATGAAGAGTTCTTACGGTGGCAGCAAACATGGTAAGGATGTATAAAATGGGTCTACACAGCTGGTGCTGTGTACAAGAGAGTATGGATAGAGTAGGACAGATGCAAATCAGTGGGGCAGGGGCAATCCCTATATCAGCAGGATGATGGCTAATGCAGCAGGCGCTCTGTGGTACTGGTACATTCTTCAGCATTTGTGGAGAAGCGTGGTAAAAGCCAGACCATAGGAACCTGAGGCACATTCCTAGATGGAGTTTTAGAAGCTACATTTTTAGAAAAAAAATAAACAGGACTCAGACAAGATCTTGTTTGGAAAGGGGAACCCCTTCAGCTCTAGGACACTGTTGGACTAGCTGGAGAAGTCATGATTCTGCTGTGCTATGGTGGGTAATGGAAGAACAGCAGAAGGGAAAGCAAGGCTGAAAACAGGCATATTGTACTGGACCAAGGTGTGATCACTTTCTTTCTCTGCTGATGAGCAGGAGGATACAGACTCTAAAAGTTATGTTGTGGTAACTTTATTCCTGTCAGTAAACTTTAGATTTTATGAACTGGACTTTATCAGTATCCTTTCTATTTATCTTACAAATACCAATATATTTACAGTAGAATAATCTGGAAAAGGATTTGCATTATCTTGTATGAAACCATGGTTAAGTTGTTGTGGGAATTACAAAGACCTTGGTTTTATACTAACCCATGCTTTCTACCTCCACTGTTGAACCACTTGCCTGTTCGAGCAAGTGACCTTTGTTCTTAGAGATTAGGCATAAATGGAAAGGTATTTGGAAATTAGATTTGATCTAATCACAAGGTGAAAAAATAAATCATACTTTCTGATTCAATTAAATATATTAATTAAAGTATAATGTACTTATTGAGTCCTACAATATTGGCTGATAACATTAGTATTTACTAAGCAACTCTTCACATTAATTTTCCCTCTGAGATGTATGCTCTAGAATGTAAATAGTGCATTCAGAAATGTGTCTTCAAATACTAAGTTCTTAATATTACATTTGAGACTCTGGAAAAGTACAATATGTTTCCTTTGAGAGAAAATCGGGCCACACTGTATTTACATTTATAAAATGCACGATAGATTAAGACAAAATTAGAACTCATTTTGTTAAAAATGCTAATCACTAAACTACATGAGATTCACTGTCTTTTATATTGTTGATCCATAAAAAGCACTCATCCCAATGATGCAGGCCAAATTGGCTTGATGTTGTTTGGTGCTGGCTTTGCTTTACTGAATAAATATATTACTCTATTGCTCTTGTTATGCTCGCATTACAAGTCCTCCAGAGAACACCAGGAGTTCAAGTTTGTATGCAAAAGCAAAGAGCTTTTATTGCAAACTAAAGTTTGGGCTCTCTGTCCGTTCTGACACAGCAGTTGGATCAGGGACAGCATTGAGCTCAGCTATGGTAGGCTTCTTAAGGCGTAAAGGATTTGGGGTGAATTCCAGATACAGACCAGACGGTGGTTCAACTCCTGATTGGGGCAGGAGAGAGGTAACAGAAGTCTTGTCAAACAGGGTTTGGTACTGGTGGTGCAGCAAGGAAATTGGTAACCTACATACAAGTTAGGTTATCTATTCTTAATACTCTAGAGCATCTAGTACTTGTTTGTCTCGATTCTGATTGTTTTCCCACAGGGTACAGTTTGTGGGTTTTCCTGGTTATGAGGCCTAGTCTCAATATTGTTAGTCTGCAACATGTCATGGCTGCGCTCATGTTAAGTTAGACCTCTTCATCCTCCCCCCCACTCTAATTAGAGAGGACACAATTATGATTCCTGTGTGTCCAGGGGTTCTGCAGGAAGAGCTAGACAATCACACATTACCCCTTTCCTACATTTAGGACATTATCATGAATGTATAGGGTCAACCCAGACGCAGGCCCATCATCCAGATGAGCAGCTTAATGTGTTTTATTTCACCTGCAGGGTTTTTCTTTTACTGGACCATGTACTGCTTCTAACTGAATTTGAGGTGTCACTTGTCAGCGTCCAGGAAGGCTGAAAGGCTAGTCAAAGGCTGAGTAATGGGACATTTATCAGGAGCATCTGATTAGCTATTCCAGGTGAAGGAACAGGGAGCAATCACATCAGCTGAATTGGTTCACATCAGTTTTCAGCAATTCCAGAGCTTAACAGTTTGTAATCCACAGGTGCTCCCAGGATGGTGTTTGTTAAATCTGCCAAGACAAATACAGACAAAAGTTAAAATTTAGGAGAAACCTTATATTTGGAAATTTTATTTATCTGAAGTCCATTTGACCTGTGACAGGTTGCCTTAAGCCTTATGATCATACTGAAATTCATATTTGTAAAGAAAGAAGTCAACAAGTTTCTGTAAAACAGCTAGAGCAGATCTACACCCAGGAGACACAGCAAAAGCTATGGCTTTGGGTTAGCCTGATGAAAAATATCTTTAAGATTATGCTTAAAAGGCAATTAAAGGAAATTTAAATGACATTGTACTTTTAGTCAAGTTTTCAAGTTGTACAGAGTGTATAAGATTAATGTCCAAGACCAGTTGTCCTGTCAAGCTTTTATGTTTGACTATTAAGGGAACATACAGAGAAACACAACCTGGAAAACCTATGTTGCATGTCTCTCAGCATAGCTAGACTGAGCCAATTTTACGGTTCTGTTTTATATATGGACCAATTATCATTGTCCTTTTTCCTCAACATCATTAGAAAGTATATTTTACCAGAGACAGGAATAGTTATTATTGAGAATCGCCATTGTAAGGTATGTTCCTTTAATGAAAAGTTCCATCTGAAACCTGTTTAATTTTCATATGAAGCTTGCTTTTTGATAAAAACAGAACAGTATAAAACAACTTTATTATTATCAATACCGAGTTGACATTTGAATCCCTATTTCATTAGTTTCAATGGCCAAAATGCCTAGAAGATAAACTTTGAGCTCCATTGGCCTGTTACTACAGTAACAGCTGAGCTGTAACCAAGACATATATAACATAGTAAACTCATACATTTAAGACCAGTCAGACATAAACATACAGTGGCGACATTCACACATTTACACATTGAAACAGACAGACAACATTTTTGTACTTCCTCCAGGTCTTTTTTTTTTTTTTTCTCGAGACAGGGTTTCTCAGTAACTATGGAGCCAGTCCTGAAACTAGCTCTGTACACCAGGCTGACCTCAAACTCAGAGAGATCCGTCCCTCTCTGCCTTCCGAATGCTGGGATTAAAGGTGTCACCACTGCCACCTGGCCAGCCTCCAACTATAATTTTAAGGACCTGTGCCTTGCTCCTTGTTTGCTTCAATTCTCACAGACAATGGAGAAAACTGTGAAGTTCCAAGTACTTCATTCTGTAACCACATTGTATTCGGTTTAAAGGAGCTGTGGATACAGCACCCCCATAGCAGAGCCAGCTTGTCAGTTTTTATAAAGGAGTCTTTTTTGGGGGGAGGGGTACTATGAAACACAGAGCAACAATTAAGCTGCCAAATAAAGCTACAGACAAACTAACAGACGTGGACAGACTGATTCTCTACAGACAACCAGTAAAACTGAAAATGGTCAAGAATCAGAGTCAAGGGAGTGGGAGTACTTGGCTTCTGTGGCATAATGGCAGTGCCAAGTGTTGGACACAAAACAATCAGTTTAAAAGTAACAAAATATTGCAGATTCCTCCTGGCCACCAGAGAAAGAATGATTCCTCCTGGTCAACTGGATGAAAAACTGAAACTGAGACAATGGCTTGTGGGCCATTGGTGGGAGTGGTCCGCCTGTCTATTGGGAGAAACCAGAGGGCTCATTCCAATACAGAAGAATCCTGGAGGGGGCTGGAGAGATGGCTCAGAGGTTAAGAGCATTGCCTGCTCTTCCAAAGGTCCTGAGTTCAATTCCCAGCAACCACATGGTGGCTCACAACCATCTTTAATGGGGTCTGGTCCCCTCTTCCGGCCTGTAGGCATACACACAGACAGAATATTGTATACATAATAAATAAATAAATATTTAAAAAAAAAAAGAAGAATCCTGGAATGTCCTCCCAGTTCCCCAAACTGGTCTTTCAAGCGTATCTGCCTAGACCTTTTGTAGGCAACACAGAAACAGGCCTAGGCAGAGTATAGAGTACAATGCAAAACAGAGAAAAAGTGAAGCCAAGCAAGACAGATACTGACCAGCTGGTTGAAGGCTCCACTGGTCAGGGTCCTGGTGGGTCTGGGGGATACTGGACAAGTCATCTAATGTTATGACTGGGTCATGAGACTCCCCAGAGACCACCAGGAATCTGAGTTCATATGCAAAAGAAAGCCTTTATTGCAAACTTGAGCTTGGGCTTTCAGTCCCTTCTGACACAGCAACACAGGCTGGATCAAGGAGAACATTGAGCTCAGCTGTGGTAGAGTTTTTAAGGA
The DNA here is from genome assembly GCA_004026605.1 of Ondatra zibethicus. NCBI lineage: Eukaryota > Metazoa > Chordata > Mammalia > Rodentia > Cricetidae > Ondatra > Ondatra zibethicus. The sequence continues at coordinate 10,143 of PVIU01030651.1, read as the reverse complement.
ATAAAGGATGGGGGAGTAGGGGAATTCCAGATTCAGATGGGAGTTGGAACTTTTAATTGGGCAGAAGTGAGGACAAGTCTTGTCAAATAGGGATTGGTACTGGTGGTGCTGCAAGGAAATTGGCAATCTATATGCAAGCTACGTAAGCTATTCCTAATGTTCTGGAGCATCTAGTACTTGTCTTGATTCTGATTGGTCCCCCACAGGGTACAGTCTGTGGTTTCTTTCTCATTATTGTAAGGGTGAGTCCTAGTCCCAGTATTGTTATTCTGCAGCCTGTTATGGCTGCACTGATGTTAAGAGAGGCCTCTTCAGTTACGTCTGGCTCAGAACTCACCATGTAGACCAAACGTGATTTTACAGTGATTCTGCCTGCCTCAGACTCCTGAGTGCTGGGATTAAAGCAATGACTACAAATCTGGCTCAAATACTAAAATTTTAATTTCCGTCTTTAATGACACTTTTGTGGCTGTCTACTTCTCTCGGGAGGAGGGAAAAAGCATAGACCCTGCTCAGTGGGCTTTCTATACAGATAAAATGTTGCAGAACTGCAGTAGTCTAGGTTCTGGGTGTGAGGAGACTATTTTTTTTTTTTTTGTATTCTCTATTGCTCCTTCTCAAGATTCTTGGGAATACGACAAATTTATGGACTTTGTGTGAATGAGTCTCACCTCTCACAAAGTAAAATGACATCCTTGGAAGATAGAAAAGTACTGCGTGATATTTTGTTTGTTCTTCATGTTGTTTGTTATGGGAAGTACTTTTGTTCCATTATACATTAAGAAACTCAGGATGTAAGATATTGTCATTCCAATCATTCAGTTCCTTTTTGGCTCTCTTTAGTTTTCACTGAACTGTGATTAGAAGTGTTGGAATTCAAGTTATAATTACAAAGAATTTTAATTCTCCTTATATTGGACAACAGTTAGTGAATCATTTGCAGCATTCTCTATTTAGTTTGCTACTTTACTGCTGAGCAGAGAACTGTGTTAGAGATTCAGGTGCTTTCTGAAGAATCTTTTTGTTATATGGAGGTCTCATGGCTAAGTCTGATCTGCACAAGTGTGAAGCAGAAAAATGGAATTTGAAGATGTAGACAAAGGGGGATGTAGCAAGAGGACCAGGTATTTTGGAGGAGTTGAGGTAAGGTTGGTGGAGAGTTCTAGGAATAGAGAAATGGAATGGGGAGGAGCCCTGAAGTGATGGCTCAACCGTCAGTAGCACCTGCTTGTCTTGAAGTGGGCATGAGTACAGTTCTCAGCACCTACATGTTGGCTGAAGAACAACCTTATTAATGCTCTCTCCATTTAATAGAGTTCCATGTACCTGCATGTCTGCATACCCGCTTAGGGGCAGACCTGTCTACTGATAGAGCAGTGGTGTCTCAGTTCCCAAGACCATCAGAAATATGTGTTTTCTAAAGTTGTTAGGTTACCTCTTTTGAGGACAAGACCCACAGGTTGACAACTGCTGATTCATAAGTTCAGTTCCAGGAGATCTGATGCCTTTCTCGCACCTTAGCAGGCACCTGGCAAAAATACAGAACACAGGCATACATGCTGCAAATCATTACTAGTAATAAGTTTAAATGAAAAAACCTTATGAAAGTTTTTAAACAAAAGGTGCAAATGGGACATGACATTGATTTTGCTATATTCTGTTTCTAGAGATACAGTTCTGGATGATTCTGCTATAAATAATCTAATGATTATTACATTGTACAATTATTAACTATGTAAAATTGAAAATACTGAAAGAAAATATAATTTATGTGACCACGTTACTAGTGACCAGGTCAGAGGAGCAGAAGGTGGCAATGGAAGTTCAAGGTGTACTCCCACCAAAAGGCAACTCCCTGATGAGTAAACCTGGAGGGGCAAGGCCCTGAGACCCTAGACCCTAGAACATCTTTTGCTTCTTCTGTTCCTTTACATGTTTGCTGCTGCTATCTTTCTCTGATATCTGCATGGTGTGGATGGGTATAGGGAGAACTTTGCTGCCTGTAATGTAGTGTTTAACCCATGGAAACATTCCATTCTACTGGGAATTTTTACCTGTGGCTTATTATGAAGATGATTCCTCCCAAAGCTATTGTGTCTAATTGATAATAATAATGTTAACATGTACAGAGTTTTGATGATTAAAAACGAATACAAAGAAATGTCACATAGCAAGGTCTCTGAGTTTCACTTAAGGAGCTACATAAATCATAGTTCAAGTTAATGATTAAGAAAAACAAGTGAGTTCCAGGGGCCAGCCTAGTTCAAATTCCTTTAATTGTAATGCTGAAAGGTTTCAGTGTGCATTATTAGCTGAAGCAAAGCCATTAAATAACTTCTGGTTAGATCATATGCTTTGATAAAAGCTTTGAGATGAAAAACCCTAGAAAACAATCTAAAGTTCAAAAGGACACATTTGTATTTTGGCTTAGGCCAAAAATACAAAGCAGACCAATTGTTAACACTTCATGTACCTTCCTTGCTTGGGTTGGTTGATGATCCAAGGTAATGATTAATCCCTTATATCCACTCCTGCCCTCAATATAAGATACTATTGATGAGTAGATATGCACCCCAGAGATTTAATGTAGAGCTGACTGATTTGGAAGCATAGTTTTGCTCATTGTAACTTTACCATCAGAGACTGCATTCTTCCCCATTCTCTGGCTCTGTTTTTGCCAGTTTTCCACTATGTCTTCTAGAGTGTTCCTTTGACCTGGACCAGGAAATTGTTCTGAAGAGGAAGGTACAGAGGGTCAGAGAAAAGGAGACTGGAATGATGGGCTCAGGAGATCTGGCACAAACAATGTCATATTGCAGGTGGAATTCTTCCCGTTCTGGCAGCCAAGTCCCAAATAACCAAATTGGAGACCTAATATTAATTATAAATGCTCAGCTGATAGCTCAGGCTTATTGCTAAATTACTCTTACAACTTCAACCATTTCTATTAATCATTGTGCTGTCACAAGGCTCACGGATTTTACTTTTATCCCATTTTGTATGTCAAACTTGTTCTGCATCTGGCTGGTGACTCCTCTAACTCCACCGTTCTTCTTCCCAGCACCATTAGTTTGTTTTTTCTGCATGTACTTCCTGCCAGGCTACTGGCCAATCTGCTTTTTATTAATAATGAGAACATATTTGCAGTATACAAAGCTTGTTCCACAGCATTTACTGCTTTTTGTCTAATAAAAAAGGAAGGTTTTAATTTTAACCTAGTAAAATTATATGCAACAAAACATTTATCAAGAATCACAGTAATGGGCTGGAGAGATGGCTCAGCATTGCCATCTCTGAGAGCATTGCCTGCTCTTCCAAAGGTCCTGAATTCAATTCCCAGCAACCACATGGTGGCTCACAACCATCTGTAATGAGGTCTGGTGCCCTCTTCTGGACTGCAGGCATACATGCAGACAGAATATTGTATACATAATAAATAAATAAATATAAAAAAAGAATCACAGTATTACTCCCTATTCTAAATCAAAGTGCATATGAACAGCAATAGCAAATTGAATCAGAAAATCCATACATAACACGTGAATGGTGACACATGGGCTAGATTCTTCTCCTTAAAATAAGAGAACACAATTGGTTAGGTGTCTGTTTTCCATAGATTCTAAGCAATTTGTTTCTGAACAAAGTGATCCTAACTATATGAGAAATTTTGAGAAAGCACAGAGAGTTAAAGAACCTTCAAACGATTAAACCAGGATTTCAAAATCCTTCTTTTGAAGGGGGTCACTGATGTGCTCCATTTAGCATTGGGTAATACATATGCTCCATTTAATATAGGGGACTCTGGCATCATTTAATATCTCAGTTTAACTCCTCATGGTTTTCTGTACTAATATCTGTACTAGAACAAGAAAATTCACTGTTGGAAGCTTAGCACAGCACTTTAAAAAATATATATATAAGCAAGTATTTACAAGGAGGTTTGCCATTGGGACTATTTTTGGAAAACAACAGTAAGTGCACATAACTTACGATATTACTCCTCTTCCTACCAGGTTTCAGAATCTGCATGAATTCTATCTCACAAAGGGAGTGTTAAATCCACTCAAAAATGGTTTTTATAGGAATTATTTCTCTGCTTTTTTCATAACATACCATGACAAAGAAAATTTATAAAAGAAGGTATTTACTTTGACTAATGGTTCCAAAGACAAACGAGCCCATCATGGCAGGGAGGGCTGACAGCCAATAGCCATGTTGGTGGGACAGAATGCTGAGAGTTTATATCTTCTTTCCCAATCACTAACTGGGAGACTTAAAAATAAGGACACTTGCATTTTTTTTCCTCTGAGCCAACTAACAATGACATAATTTATATCAATAATGCTCCAACAACTAAACCTCCTAATACATTGTGACCAATTAGGCACTTAGAAATCAAGCAAGTAAGCCAGTGGGGGACATTCTCATTAAAACCAATACAATCAACCTTCTAATATTCATGCTAAAATTGTTTGTAAAGACACATTTTAGAAGATTTTAAATCAATGTAGAAAATAAACCTTGAATTTCATTTTTGTTATTTTTTTGTTTATTTCTGAAGCAGGGTTTCACTATGCTGCTCATCCTGGCCTGTAACCTGTTATGGAGTCCATGATGTCTTCTAAATCACATAGACTTGCCTGTCTTTGCTTTCTGTGTGCTCTGCAGAAGAAAAGAAAAAGAAGTATCAAAAAGCATACTCTGTAGATAACATCATGAAGTGCAGAGAATTTGAGTTGCCCTTATTGAGTGGACTGGGTTTCAGCCAAGCAGCAGCAGGACTTAGTAACTTTGTCTATCTGGTTCAGAATTTAGAATCAAAAAAGGTACAGGAAAGGGGTTATGAAATCATGCACAGCAGTAAAAATCCTGGAGGCCAGGCATGTGGCAAAGTAATCCCTGCGTGGAGGTGAAGACAGGTCATTTTTGTGAAGTTGTGAAGGTGACACTTGAAATGTCTTGGAGATCCCAAGATATGGGAGATGCCAGATCCTTGGGCTAACTGTCAAGATCTATAGGAAGAGGGATAAATTAGCCCACAAGAGAAGTAAATTTTGTTTAGCAAACCAAGAATACAGGAGATATCTAAGTTCTTTGCAACTACACAAGGACTTATGGGGTATAAAGAAATGCAAGTTAGTACTTAGTCATTACAATCAAAGTGTAGTCATATTAGGTATGTGTCCAAGGTGAAACAAATATATTTTAGATAGACAGGTCATCTTCAAATACTTCAAATATCTACAGAATATGGCATTGAAGATGTTTTAATAACATAGGTCCTTTTTGTTTTTATGACAAAGAGACATGTCTGTTCCTGGCAGCACCAATGCACTTCAGAGAAGATGATGGGCATTGGTGAAACTCCATATGGAGTTTACTTTCTTTGTGGCAAGAAAGCGTCCTTGTCTTGACTGCTGACAGTATGCTGTCCAAATTGAACAAGCAGGAAACAAAAGAAAAGAAAGGACTGCTGAATATTTTCAAGACAAGGTATGACAGTCCTTCAGAATATCCTTCACAGAAAAGTTTTTCTGATATGCTAGACCTATAGGCCAAAGATGATTTTTTGAACATTATGGAGGAACCTTGGTTGACTGCCCAGGCAGCCAACTGTTTCTGTCATTTCTCATGTTTTTTGGAAGTCCCTTGCTTGCTCTTCCTGCTTACTTAGGTAATATTTTTCCTTCTTGGGTATCTGATGAAGTAGAAGATTTTATAATTATAGTTATAGTTTTCCTTGTTACCAGGTTCAGAAATTCACTAAAGAGGTGTAAACTGTGTAAGGTATAAGGTTGAGAGACATTAAAAGATAGTTTTTGTAAAGCAAGTAAGAATAAAAAGTGGGCCGGGTGGTGGTGGCACATACCTTTAATCCCAGCACTCAGGAGGGAGAGGCAGGTGGATCTCTGTGAGTTCAAGGGCAGCCTTGTCTACAGAGTGAGTTCCAGGACTGGCTCCATAGCTACTGGGAAATCCTATCTTGAAAACCAAAAATAAAATAAAAGCCCCGCTTCCAGGCCCCTCCCAACCCCCACTGCACAGTACCACACCAGCTGCAGGCTCTGTGGCACCCACGGGAACAGGATTTGGCTCAGTTCCTGGGTCCTCTTTCCCAGCACACCTGCCCTCTCCTGACAAGGCTAACTTCCCATTTAGCCGCAGCCTGTCCTGGTGCGCACTTCTTTAGAGACAATGATCTCTGGGCTCTTGGTTTTTCAGGTCGCTTCTGCTCTGCTGTTCCTGGCTTCTTTGTATAGGATCCTGGGAACATTCCCTGGCCTTAAAGGGCCACATCTGCATCTTAATTCAGACAAGCCCCATTGGCTGACCTGGTCACAGCAGGTGTGGTTGGTGCAGGGATACTTAAATCCCAGCATGACAGCCCCCCACCGAACTGTCACCAGGTGAGTTTCTCAGTCACGTCCGCCCCAACTTAGCCTCCTGACCCTGCAACTAGGTTGGTTAAAGCCCCTTGGACTACAGGAAGTAGGACATGATGGCCCCACCCACCTTGTTCTCATCTGGGACCCAATACAGTGACAGATAGGGGTCACCACCCATCTCCAGGGTGAGGTCCTATTTTCTGGCATTCACCTAAGGCAGATGAGGTGCTAACTCACCTCCTCTACTCCCACTCTAGGCTCTTAGCTTTCTTCCAGTGGGGCACTAAGGAGCTAGCCTTGCCCCCCCTTTTGCTCCTTCCTACCCCCCAAGGTTCTGGTTCCATCTTCTCCCCTGTTCACAAACTACCTCTGGACAGTTGTGTTGTTTTCTTGTTCAGTGTTCATTTTTAGACACCCACCATTGCTGCTGCTACCAGCGCCAAAAGTTCATCCTCCCATTCTGCCTGCATTCTCCCCGAGACACTCTAGGGGGAAAGGGGCTGCGGTGCAGCAGGCTGGTTACCAACCACCCCACAGCAGGGAAGATGGGGCCCTGCCCCTTGGATGCTGCAGGAGAGTGAGGAGGGGACCCATTTTGATGGGAAAAGGGTGTAGAACCACCTTCTCCGCTTGTTCTTGGGGGAGGGTTGGCCAGTATTTGCCCCGGCCTGGGCTCCCTCTCTGGTTTCCTATCTGCTGTTACTTGAAATAATAAAAAAAAAGCCTTTTCTAGGAAAAAAAAAAGAATATTAACAAATGACCAGATAGTCAATTTCCAGAAAGCTATGTGACCAACATGAATGTATTTCACAAAACAGTTTCCAAATACATGAAGCAATCAATGACAGAATTTAGGAAGCAAATAGACAGTGATTCAGGGAAGCTTCAATGTCAACCCTTCAGAAAGACGACCCTGAACAGCACAGAAAACCAATAATGACTAGCAGGTCTCCAGTGAAACATCCATATAAGAGTAGAAGACGTCCAGTCCCCTCAAACTTCAACCAGCATGTTATACTGTGGCCATGGCTTAAAAATAGAACATGCCTTCAAACACAGTAAAGATCAATGTTTAAAAAGTCTTCCTTAAGAACACTGAATGCTTTGGGCATTGGTGGCGCATGTCTTTAATGTCAGCACTTGGGAGGTAGAGGCAGGCGGAACACTGTGAGTATGAGACCTGTTTTGTTAGTGAGCAAGTTACAGGACAGGCTCCAAAGCTACACAGAGAAGCCCTGTCTCAAAATATAAAAAAAAAAAAAAAGCTAAATGATGACACCAATAGTAGACAGAAGAAAAGAATACAAAAAGAATACAATACAATAAAAATATTGACTCATTGATAGTATGTTCTCATTCAAACTTGAAAAAAGGATGCTTATAGTCTGCAAACATTCTAAGTAATTTGTAGCAAGCTCTTACAGGCATTTTGTTTATATATGGAGAAAATCTTCCTAAGATTTATAAAATTGTGTGAAACCACAGATTTTAAAAATTATGAGAGAAGGATTAAACCCAGAGGTCATTTCAAAATATATAAAAATTTTGTCAATGCAAACAATGGCGTGTCAAAAACAGAAGAGTGGATATCGAAGGGAAGACAATGTAGGTGGAGTTTAATACTCACCAGAGGTATTAAGCAAATCTTATCAAAATCCTGCTGGCATTATTTTAGAAAATAGCGAATTCAATCCTAAAAGATGCAAAACCTGAAGGAACAACGAGATGCTCCAAAAACTCTATGTGCAGGACAAAGAAGCTTCAATGGTCCTAACTAAATATCTTTTTAAAATTGTAATAATGAAACCACTTAATAGTGGTATAAAACATAACTAGCATTGTTAATAGAAGAGGGGCAGCATCACTCCCATGTAAAGTCAAAGAAAAATGTATTTGCCTCTGAGTATTAATACTTATACACAGCCGGGTGGTGGCGACAAACATCTTTAATCCCAGCACTTGGGAAGCAGAGGCAGGCGGATCTCTCTGAGTTCGAGGCCAGACTGGTTCACAGAGAAAGTTCCAGGACAGGCTCAAAAAGCTACACAGAAAACCCCGTCTCAAAACAACAACAACAACAACAAAACAATAATAATAAAAAAAAAAACCCTAACACACAGTCTTCAAACGCCTACAATGGGACAATCTTGAGATTATTCTCAGTGGAATTCTCTAGAATCATTTCTAATGACAGAGAATGTAGCAAAACCAATGTCTTGGTTCTACTCTCCCTTGAGCCCTTCCCCGTCCCTTCACCCCTTCCTCAATCCCTATAACATACCTGGACCCTACTGTCTCCTCTCTCGTCTCCATCCAGGGCTCTCTGTTCTGCTTCACAGGTGAGCAGGACTGACTGAACAATGAGAGATGGCACATGAGAAAGTGGTTCTTCAGAAAGCACCTGGAAACAAAAATGACTACCAAAAGGATAAATACGAAGGAAAGAGAAAATATCAAGACAAATGTCTCTTTCTCTGAGGATTTCACTTTATGAGACGTGAGACTCATTCACACATAGCTCATACTCATGCAGAATAGTCCATCCAGGAACCCTGAGGGGGAGCAAGGGAGACTTGAAAACTATTCTTACCCTCATAATCTAGACTGCTGAGGAACTACAACAGGAGATCTCTGCAAAAAGCCATGAGAGCATTGCAACTAGAGTGAGAGAACTAACTACTTCCCTAACTGTTTACCATTAGTTTTCATCTAAATTCATCCTGGAACTCCATTAAGTGCCTCAAGCCATCCTTACCCTCCAAAGCCAAACAGACTCACTGGTCACCACAGTTCTATAAAGTTGGCTACAGTTAGATTTACCAACAGTATAGCAAGGTCATCTTTGTCTTTCTCAGGAAGCAATGTTGCTTCTATGTCAATCAGTCTGGTATAGCAAAAGATAATATACAACAATTCCAGATGGGTCTCTAAAAACAGAAGACACAGCTTGAAGCCTCTGTCCAGGAAACAACTGAAAGCGCAAAATGAAACTGGATATTACCATTCTTATCCCTTTTCCTCCCTTTTAAAATACTGCTAGTCATACCCTACCTTAGAAACTTCTCTAGATTTCTTCACCAAAAGATTTCTAAACAGACTTTTAATAAGTTGCTATTACAGGATTACCAGCCCGTAGGTTTGGAGTCAGAGCCTTATATCCTGGTCAAGGTCAAGACTACCCCAAGGAGTTTGATCCCTCTATGAAGCAGGAAGCAGTCTAATGATAATGTCACAAACCTTTCCCAACCCTAACTATTATTATCAATAATCAATAGTAAGCAAAAAAAAAAAAAAAGAAGAAGAAGAAGAAATGTGAGCTCCTTGAAGCACGCTATTGGCCAGACAGTACTACTGAGGACCTCCGACCACCAGAGTCCATACAGAGGTCACTCTAACTGCCTTAATAGGAAGACAAAGCCTCTTCAGATACAGATAGCCAAGCTCTGCCATACAAAGTAGGAGGCCTAAACTATGAACTTGAAAACACACTAAACCCCACCCTGGAAAGCTCCACACCGAAGAAACATGAGATAAATACTGTCTTCTGCTCAGTTCTCTGATGCTTCTTGCCAAAGGCAGACAACTCTTGACTTTTTCCTTCTCAAAAAAAAATCTCTTCTGTGAGGTTTGTTGTACAGTGTTAACTTTGTGCTATTCCTTGACTCCAAATTACAGGAATATCTTTCCCTTCATAACTGCATGTAACACCTGCACTGGGGAAACCCTCCCAGTGGGAGCAGACCTGTATCAGCTTCAG
>PVIU01030650.1:0-15839 GCA_004026605.1 Ondatra zibethicus | reverse complement strand
CTGTCTGGTTACCCGCCTATACTTCCTGCCTGTCTACTGGCCAATAAGCATTTATTTATAACATAATTGACAGAATGTAGACAATTGTCCCACATCACTTTGCCCTCTTTAAAAAAAGTAATAACAAGAACATCCATAGTCCGTTTTTTGTGAATGTGGTCATAGTTTTCCAGGCTACTTCCTGCTGGTAGGGGGTGCTGATAATCTTATGGGTACCTAAAGAAAATTTAGAATTATGATGAAGTCCAGACTGGATTATCCTGTGAGTCTTGACCATCTCAGGCAGCAGTCTTGAATCTGTTTTGGATGTTGAACTCAGACATCTGGGCAATCTGTTCTGCAACAAGCTTACAATCAATAATTGATCAATTTCTGCATTACCTTGTGCTAGAGGACCTGGCAGACCCGTATGGGATTGGATGTGTATTATGTACATGGGACAGAGCCTATTCCTGATTATGTCTTGTACCTGGTTAAACAATGAAGTCAATTCCAGCGGTTTCAGTATGCAAGATAACTCTTTCTGCATATTGTGAAACAGTAACTATATTAAGAGGTTCTTTAAAATCCCTTAGCACCATAAGAATGGCATATCCGCCTTATGCAATTCGTCTGATTTGTAACCTGCCTCCCTGATTTATTCAGAAGTTTTTTCCTTCCATTATACAATACCTCTTTGCTGTTGTTGTTCCTTTCCCATTAGCATTAAGAAACTTCAAGGTTAAAAATGCATTATGCAGTCTATTTCTGGGGGTATTTTCTTTCCCTTTCTGTTCATTCAGCATATCCATCATAGTACAATTTGACCTTTCTATAGCTACCTGACCTGTAGGATTATGTGGTATGCCAGTAATGTGCTTTATCTTATAATAAGCAAATAATTGTTTCATTTTTAAAGATACATATGCTGGATCATTGTCTGTCTTTATTTGTGCAGGTATACACATTATGGCCATAACTTCCAATAAATATGTCATTACCAAATCAGCATTTTCTGAGCTAAAGGCAGTTTCCAATTGAAAACATGAACACATGTGTATGGGGGGTGTACATATGTAATTTACCAAATTCTGTAAAGTGGAACACATCCATCTGCCAGATTTCATTCCTTTAGGTACCCTTTGGGTTACTTCCTGCAGGCAACACTGTTTGATTATAGAAAGAGCATGTAGGGCATCTCTTTATAATCTCCTTAGCTTGTTGCCTTGTAATAGAAAAATCTTTCTTTAAACCTTTTCTATTGACGGGATTTTTTATGAAATTCTGAAGCCTGCAACAAGAAAGACTTTAGGAAAAATTTTTATTTCTTCATTCCTTTATTGTCTATATCATATTCTTCATTGAATATATGTATGTATGAATGATGTTTAAGTTTTCATGATGAACAATAGGTTTTCCTACAGATCCTTTTCCTGCAGTAATCTTTGACGTTTCCAGGAAGAAGAAGGGGCCCCACAATAACAACTCTACCAAGTTGAGATGACATCGTGATGCAGATAGTGCTACTCTAAGACCACTTCTTCTTTGGTGTAACAGCTGCTGAAATGGTGCACATTCTCATGACATTCTGGCCAGAACTCCAAATAAGAATTTTGAAAAAAAAAACCCTATGAATCGACTGCTCAAAAATTGTTTGCAGCTATACTAGACAGTAATTTTGAAACTTAACTTTAATTTTGTAGGATCCCATTAAGAGAACATAACCCCCAATGACAGCAGGAAGCAATTCTAGAAGATGATGCCCCCTTCCCAATGAAGTTTGTCCATATGGTTTGGAACACTGCTTAGGGGTTGTTGGTTATTACTTGTATTAGATAGAGGGTAGGGGTGAAAACTATGTTAAAAAAAAGGGGGGAGAGTAATATTGGGAATAGAGTGAATACTTGTGAGCTATTATTCGTGGATTAAAGCGCGAATCAATCCCACACCAGTTTGGAATTATTATTAAAAGGGTTATTTATTTGAGGGAAAAAACTTACAGAACACCATCCTAGACAATAGCCCTCTAGCAGGAAAGGAGTCTGATGCAAGAGAGAGCGAGAGGAGGGCTGCTGCTGTTTTTTAAGAGAAAGAAACCAGATCCCAGTGGCCTGGTATCTCAAAGGCTATTGGCTGAAGGAGCTCTCACAGCACCTCCCCTTTTGTTTAAATAAGAGAGTTCTAAGCCTACTACAAAATTATATACAAAAAGAACAAATATCCTATTCTAACTAGCTTGAATCTTGTATAATGAATAACTTAGCCAAGTCACAAGAGGAAAGTAACTACATTTATGTAGTCTTCAACCCCATTGAAGATCCGAGAAGGGAAATAATGTTACCTGAGTAATTAGGAAGTGTAATCAAACAACATCCAAAATATGCAACAAATCACAGAGACAATTGGCTACCTGGGCAATCACCCAAAGTCACATTTGCATCATTGAAGCAACCAACTTTGGCTAAGGCCTAGAATAACTGACATACTTTTTAAAGATTTTTAAAAAATATTTATTTATTTGTTATGTTTACAGTGTTTTGCCTGCGTGTATGCCTGAAGGCCAGAAGAGGGCAACAAACCTCATTACAGATGCTTGTGAGCTGGGATGTGGTTGCTGGGAATTGAACTCAGGACCTTTGGAAGAGCAGGCAATTCTCTTAACTGCTGAGACATCCCTCCAGCCCCTGACATATTATTTTTAAAGGCAAGAAATTTTGCAAAACCATCTTACCCTGTCTTGGCAAGATTTGACAGTTCTGCCTATCCATTTCCGGATACGATGTATTTTGTCAGTAGTTCATGTATGGGCAGTTCCTTGCCCAGAGGCTGGTTTTGCCACGAAGAAGACAAGCTCCAAGTGGAGTGTCTTTGGTACTCAACAATCTCTAAGGAATAGATCAGTGTTGCCAGGAGCAATTGTGTCTTGCTACCACAGAACTCTAAGTTAGATTAAATGCCATTTTCTATAGTTCTTTGAAGAGGTTGAAGATTATCTATTTATACAGAATATAATCTCTATGTATCTATAAAACCTGATTAGTCTAGCTATAAATATGACAAACATAGATGATTATTAATCTATAATTCTTAGTACCTATCTAACTTAAAGACTAAGACAATAAACAAGTGTGCACTAAATGAGGACAATGACCCCCAAATGTAAACAATGTACAAGTATACACTGCAATATGGTATATATATATATATATATATAATATATATATATATATCAATACATAAAATGTTTTAAACAGAGATAGAAGCATGCATGTTTACAATATTCAATATAATTTAACTTTGTATCTAATGTAATTGTCTATAAACAATAACTCACAAATGCCAATCTATTATCCCATCATCCAATTTTCTCTTTTTTTCCCCAAAAGAGATCCCTGAGCTTATAAAATTCCTCCCCCAACCATCAACTGTATACCAAGTATAATCAACCCCTAAATGATGTCACTAAGTCTGAGGACAAATTGTGCTGGGAGAGGGGTTGTCGTCCTCTAGAATTACTTCTAGCTGTCATGGGGGTAATGTTCTTTCTAGGGGATCCTGTGAAAGTAAAATGATGGTTAAATTTCAAGATCAATTTCTGGTAAAATTGCAAATAGTCTCTGAGTATTTTGTGGAGGTCTGGAAGAATGTTGTAAAAGATGTGTACCATTTAAGCTAACCAAGTTGGAACCGTCTTGTGCAGCTGGTACTTAAACAGGTCTTGTAGTAGTGCTATCAGTATCATGACATCATATCAACCAAATGGAGTTGTTGTTATGGGGCCCAATCTTCTTCCTGGAAACTTCAAATATCACTGCAGGAAAAACTCATTGTTCATTGTGGAAAACTTGATCATTATTTATATAGACATATATGGTTGTATATATTCAATGAAAGGCATGCTAAAGACAAAAATAGATATGAAGAAAAGCAAAGATGTTTTCTAAATTCATTTTTCTTTCTTTCCCATATCATGGCTCTTGACATGAGACAGAAACTCCAGAAACTCTGGGTTTTTCTTTTAACAACAGGCTTGGAATTAGAGAGGGACTGAGCCAGAGTCCAACTCCAAAACCAGCTCTATAAATTTAGAAACATAAACATATCTTTGATTTTTATACTTACAGAACCTATTCGGTTTTCTTGATGATCCCTATTGGGTAGTTATTTTGCCATCTGTCAGTATTCAAACATCCAGGGTCTCTTGAATTTTTTGAAGATAAGTGTTTTCATGCAAAGACAAGAACAGAACCCTGTCCCCATTCTATATGTTTTTCTTACCACTTGTATGAATATCACCATTGTGGATAAGCTGTCACGTCTCCTTTCCAAGAGGTTTCTCCTCTTCAAACCGAACCTTTATAAATGTTGATGGTATCCACAAGTTTTCATTCCTTTGAGTACCCTTCAGGTTGGTCCCTGCAGGTAGCAGTGTAGGGTTATATAAAGAGCAAGTAGGGCATCTCTTTATAATTTCCTTAGCTTGTTGCCATGTAATGGAAAATTCTTTCTTTAAACCTTTGCTATTGATGTGATTTTTTAAATGAAATTCTGAGGCCTGCAACATGCTTCCAATCAATAATTGATAAATTTCTGCATTACCTTGTGCTAGAGGACCTGGGAGACCCATATGGGATCGGATGTGTGTTATGAACATTGGACAGAGCCTATTCCTGATTATGTCTTGTACCTGTATAAACAATGAAGTCAATTGTGTATCATCTGGTATAAATTCAGTGGTTTCAATATGCAAGATAACTCTTTCTGCATATTGTGAATCAGTAACTATATTAAGAGATTCTTTAAAATCCCTTAGCACCATAAGAATGGCATATCCACCTTATGCAATTCGTCTGATTTGTAACCTGCCTCCCTGATTTATTAGCATCAGTATAAAATGTATGTACTCCATTTTTTTTGGAGCATCACATACAATTTGAGGAAGAATCTAAGAAGTTCTTATTACAAGGTAAGTCTATCGCTTTTGGGATAGTTGCTATTAATTTCTTCCAGAAAGTTAGCATAAGCCCTTTGCCATGGTTCATTGTCTTCCCATAACCTTTTTATTTCATTAGTAGTGAAAGGCACCATAATTTCTGTGGGGTCTATACCTGCAGATCTTTTCAACGAACCCATCCTAGGCTCTGAGCCCTAACTTGAGTATGGCGCTCCATCGGCGAGCGCCCTTCAGCATCCACAGTCAAAAAATTCAAAATAAAGAGAATGTTGGCTAATTGAGTTGCTGGGGAGAATACGAACTCTCCCCTTTTTATTTTTTGAAAATATTGCTTGAGGGTCTGATTGCCTCTTTCTACAATTGCTTGACCCATTGGCTTATATGGGATGCCTGTTTTATGGGAAATTTCATAAAATGAACAAAAGGAAAATTTTTTTTGCTTATATATCCTGGGCCATTATCTGTCTTAATAACCTCAGGTTTTCCCATATAGGCAAAAAAGCAGGTAGGCAGTGTGCAATGGCATCTTTTGGTCATTCTCCCAAATGCAAGGATGCTAAAATTATTCCTGAAAATGTGTCTACTGATACATTTACAAAGTTAAGTTTTTTTTTTTCCTGCAGTCTGATGGCAGTGGCAATCACCTGACCCTGAATGAAGTGCCCATCAATATCCCATCAGATCTGGATGTATTCATTTAAGCTTTTTGCCTTACGTGGCTTCAAGGCTTCCTTACAGTATTTATTTGCATTTTCAAATGCCAGCTGCTTAACTATGGGCATAGCTGTGGTCACATCACCAAACAATCTCCCTGCCCACTGCAATAGCCTATCCACATAGTCCTGAAATGGTTCTGAAGGCCCTTGTAAAACTTTTGACAGCTGATCCCCTGCAGCATTGTTTGGCATGGCTTTTCAAGCTTTGGTAGCCACAGCCGCCATTTGGAGATCGAGCACAATTTGATTGGCCAAGTCAGCATAAGCTCCTGCTCCAGTTAGCATGTCTAGATTGTGCTTGCCTATCCTGCTTGAGCATTTAACTTAGCTGTCTGTAAATAATTTTCTTGATATTCTCCCCTCCACAATAGGTAATCTCCTCCTGATAGTACTGCATGGCATAGCTGCTGCCAATTGCTAGGTGTAAAATTCTATGTTGCAAAAGATTCTACTATGGCAAGAATAAAAGGGGCCTGAGCACTGTATGCGGCTACAGCCTTTTTTAATTGCTTCATCTCCTTAAAGCTTAAGGCCACATGTTGTCTCAGAATCTGTCCTGGATTCTTCAGATCAGGTACCTCTATGACTGGAGCAACTGTGTGCTGAGGCTGAAAGCAGACACCTCCTCTTCTTCATGAGCCATCTTCTGCCTCCCACTCATCTGTCAGTCCCCAATGGGGCTCCCTCCTTCCCCAATCCTCATTATAAGCAGGTGGGGCTGATGGCACACATAAGGAATCCTTCCTTCGCCTTACAGTGCTTCAGCCTTTTCTGAAGTACCTTAATTACCTGCGTTAGCTTTTCTTCAGCCGATAAGCTATCCTCTGCACTAGAGCTGAGGCTGTCTTCCCCATTTTCTGACTCAGAGGTTATCATTATCTGTTATTGTGCCCGAAAACATGCAGACTTCAGTGCTAGCCTTGGTCCTGCACCAGATTCCAAAGTTCCCCCTGGTACCCCTGACATTTCCTTTCCATCCCTATGTGACTCCTCCATGGACCCTATGGACTGGCGAGTCTCTTCCTCCTGTATTTCTTCAAGTATTTCCTTAGCCACAGTGACCTCCAGCCTCACTTTCACTTTATCAGTAAGCAGGGCATCGCGGACCATGCGCCATAGTGAAAACGTAGATATAGGGACACTTTGGCACCCACCCTCCTTTTGCAGCCATTTCTGCAAAGCTCTTTTCACCTGTTTCCAATCAGAGATATTCAAACCTCCACCTGTCAAAAACCCTGGGCTTGCTGTGACTATATTCTTAAAAACATCCTCTATAGTTCTCTGTTTAACTGTGGTTCCTTGTTGCTCTAACAATTTAGATATCTCATATATCAGGTCTCTCTTACTGCTTATGGATCCATTTTTTACCGCAATCTGTCCTTACCGACCTAGGACGGCCCCGTACACTACCCCTTCTTTCTCAGATCTCAGTGGGACCTCCACTTTGCCGTGCCAGCATGGCAACTGTAGTTCTTCTGAGCGAGGGACGTCGGGATTATCACACAACACAACTTCAGTTTCTGCAGACAAACCTTCATTGCACTTTCTCAAACAGTATATATATAGCCCTCAGCAGGGGAGGCCGAGCCAGGAAAAGCAGGAAGCTCTCACTGCAAATCACATGGCTTAGGGGTAAACATCTTTAAAGACATTGCTGAAAACAACAAATTGTTCCTGTTTTTGTTCCTGTTTTCAACAACCACAAGAGTGCAAAACAGATCAAGTGAGGGTGCGAAGTCCTGTCCTCAAGGGATCCAGCATCTATCAAGCCAACAATCACGATTCCATTTATACACACTCTCAGCTTTGGTCTCTGATCATTTATAGAAGTTAGCCAAAATATATACTTCTTATTTCCTATTTGAATTTCTGACTTATTCTCCAAATTTGAGCCATCATTTAGAACCTTATGATCTTGCACAGAAGGCTCCAGAGTTTTTAATTTTCCTGGTGTGACATGTCCTCCACGGTTACTGGGAACGACTGGGCCACTTTTGGCTTGGGGGCCTGCAAGAGTCCCCTCAAGGAGTTTCTGGATAGTATCGGGTTGCCTTGTCTGTCTGTTGTTGATCTGCTTTCATTGTTCCAATGTTGTCCTTTAGTATACCTCCTACACATACCTGAAGGCTGAGGTTTCCTATTCCTGCCTTTCCCAGATGAAGTGTTATTCCTAGAAATTCCTTGCCTGCAATCCCTTTTCAGTTGTCCTAATTTACCAGTATTAAAACATTTGGTGGGTTAATGTCCCCTCATCGCTTTGGAAGTCACTTCTCCTACCCAAGATTCATCATCGTAATTAAATGTCTGACAATTCATGGTTTGCTGTATTCATTCTTCCAGAGGTGCTGATCTAGACCTTAAAGGCCCAATTATCTTCTTGCATTCTAAGTTTGCATTTTCAAAAGCCAGCGATTCAAGAATTAGTCATCTAGCTTCTGGGTCTCTTACTCCTATGTTCAGAGCCATAATTAATCTTTGCAAAAAGTCAGTATGGAGTTTTCCCTGTCCCTGCCTAACCCTGGTTTATGACTCTAACTTTTTATCTGGTTCTGGTATTCTATCCCAGACATTCAAGGCTGCTTTGTGGCATAGGGACAATACTTCTTCATCATAAAGAGCTCAGACCTGTGGATCAGCATATGCTCCTAAGCCAATAATTTGATCCTGCATAACCTCCACAACCTTTGCTCTCCCTTGCTGTTGCATATGTTTGGATTCTTCTCTGAAATAAATTCCAAACATCAAGAAAGATCCATCTTCCAACACAGCTAAAGCTAACTGGGAGAAATCATGGGGTATTGCCCTGACATTAGAAGCCCAAGTCCTTATCATTTCTTTAACAAATGTAGAGTGCAAGCCATAAGTAACACTGGCGTGCTTAATTTCCTTCAGATCATTCAGTCTTATCAGCGTCCATCTAGCTTCTTTGGCTCCCTTTGAGTCTTTAGAAGTTGACGCTTTGTCAGAATAAATTACAGGGTATACCACTAAAACCCTGGGTAAACCAGTTCTGACAGCTGGTGGTGGCATTGTATCCTGCCCTTGTGTCTTCTCACCCTGTTCATTAGATCCGATAATTTCCTCAATCATTTCAAATCTCTTAATCATAATCTCGTGTAAAGCCTGAATGTCTTGACCTGCAATTGTTTCTAGTGATTTCCCTACAGTATCAATTTTCTGGTCCTCATTTTGCACCTGTGATTCCAAGGTCTTAATGTTTCCTTTCAAAGATAACATCTTCTCTTTGAAATGCTCCCGAACATCGTGTAAATTGCTGTCCTGGAAGTATATTTTGACTGTTACCTTATCAAAACTCTGTGATAACTTCTGAATGTCAATTTCAACAGCCTGGACCCTCTCAGGTAAGTTCCTAGTACCCTTAGATATGGAGTCAATTTTGCCTATCATCGTATTAATCCTATCAATTAATGCCATATACTTTCATAATGATATAATATGAAGAAGAAAACTGAAACCTAATAACCAGTAAATTGAGGCACTGCCGAGGTCAGAGAGGCCTCGTGTGACTTCTTCCATAGTGGCAGTAAAAACCACAGCAATAGTCACATTAAAAACGAAACCTGCCATTTTACCTGTTAACCAGCAGATGACACTGTTTCTGAGTCATGACTGGAACCGCTGGAATGGTGTCACGACAATTCCTGTTTGAAAATCTCACTCGAAAGGTTAGATGTAAACTGATAAACAGCATGGCCCACCCCAGGCACGCCTGCTCTGCTGCTCTGCTCTGACCCAATGCAGAGGGTCGTGACACAGCCACTGCGAGAGAAGCCAATTGCACTCCCAGCGTCCCTGTGCTGGGACGCTGCAAATGCTGCTGTGACAGTGCTCCCACTCAGTTATGGCTGGGATTTCAAACAGTGTGTTTATATGAGCTGCCTGGACTTCACAGGGAGTTTTGCCCCAAGAGGTTTTCAGTGGTCAGTCAGCATCCGCTTGCTGTGAGCTCTGTGCCTAAGCTCTGTGAGCTCTGTGCCTAAGCACTTGCACTGCAAGGGGGGATTTAAAAAACACTCATAACATATCAAATCAGGCAGGCAGAGACTGTCTGTGCCTGTGGATCCCAGGAGATGTGGAGGTTACTGCTGGATCCATGCATAGGCTACCCAGGCTTGAGCAAAGCCATGGTAGAAGCAGGCAGCTGAGACAGGGGGTGTGAGGGGTTGCCCAAACGTTAGAAGCCAGATAAAGTGTGAATCAATCCTACAGGAGTTTGGAATTATTATTAAAAGGGTTATTTATTTGAGGGGAAAAAACTTACAGAACACCATCTTAGACAATAGCCCACGACCAGGAAAGGATTCTGAAGCAAGAGATAGAAAGAGAGAGAGAGAGAGAGACAGAGAGAGACAGAGAGAGAGAGAGACGAGGGCTGCTACTGCTTTTTAAAGAGAAAGAGATCACACCCCAGTGGACTGGTATCTTAAAGGCTATTGGCTGAAGAAGCAGAAGGAACTCCCACAGCCATGGATAATTTACATTGGTTTAGTTTTTGTATATTGATAAAAGTACAAATTATATGTCATTTTTCTTTACATTATTTGTACACCTATACAAAGTTATTTTGTCAGATTGTATATATGTATGTTATTATCTCTGTTTAGGAAATTTTGTATAGTGATACAACTTTTAGGATGCATTTTCATATTGCAGTATGTATTATTCCTATGATCAAGATACTTATACATTGTTTTCATTTTGAAGTCATTGTCCTCATTTGTTGAACATTTGTTTACAGGTTATTTAATATTCTGACATGAAGTTTCAGGCTTTAAGTGAGACAGGTATTAATTATTATAGGCTGATAGTTGTTCACACTTGCTATACATATAGTTAGATTGATTAAGTTCTTTAGATACATAGAGATTTTATTCTGTCTAGATAGGTAATCTTCAACCACTTCAAGGATCTGTGAAACATGGCATTTAAATAACTTAGGGTTCTGTTGACATGAGACATGACTGCTTCTGACAGCACCAATCTATTCCCAAAAGAACGTTGAGCACCAAAGACACTCCACTTGGAGCTTGTTTACTTCTTGGCAAAACTGGCCTTTGGGAAGGAACTGACAATGCCTCATGATATCCAGAAACAGATAAGCAGGACTGTCAGATCTTGCCAAAACAAGATAAGACAGTTTTGAAAAATTTCCTGCCTCTGGAAATGGTCTGTCAATTATGCTAGGCCAAAGGGAAAGTTGGTTGCTTCAACGTTGCAAAATGAGACTTTGGGTGATTGCTCAGGTAGCTAATTGTCTCTGTCATATATTGCTTCCTTTGGAAGCTACTTGATTGTACTTCGTGCCTTCTCAAGTAATATTATCTCCCTTATCAGGCCTTCAAAGGGGTTGAAGATTAGATAGTCATAGTTACTGTCCTCTTATGATCTAGCCAAGCCATTTCCAATACAAGACTTAGACTCCTTAGGATAGAATGTTTATTAAAATATTTAGCATATATTCCTATTGTTTATGCTGATCGTAATACTAATTATGCTTGATGTCTGTTCCTAGTGTATATTGTTTTGTGTTGGTTCGGAACTCTCTTACTTAAACAAAAGGGAGAGGTGCTGTGGGAGAACCTTCCACTCCTTCAGCCAATAAACTTTAAGATATCAGCCCACTTGGGCGTAGTCTCTTTTGCTTTAAAAAGCATCGATAGCCCTGTTCTCTCTCTCTTGCTTCTGGCTTAACTTCTGGCTAATAGACTCTGTTCCTGGTTGCACAGAAGGCTGTTGTCTAGGACAGTGATCTCTAAGTCTTTCCCCTTAAATAAATAACCCTTTTATTAATCATAATTTCAAGCTGGTGTGGGAGTGTTTTGTGACTTATGTGTACATCTAGGCACAAAACAAAACAAAAAAGCAGAGTTAAGTACAACTTAATGCCATGGCTCCTATAAGAGAGGTTTTCTTGATTCAGCAGTAGCAGAAAAAAGTTGCATGTTGGCTTCCTGGGCTGTGCTGCCAGCACAAACTCTAGCTCTTTCAGCAGATCCAGCATTTAAATGGGTTTTGTAAGCATCATGTTAAAAACTGCTTAATGGCTTGACATAGACCTGCTGCATACTTGGAACTGGGTGGTGTGTGCAGCTTGCAGTGGCATTGAACATGCCTCCATCATGCTAGACTGGGCAGAACCAAAAGACAAAGCAGCCATAGTACTTATCATGCCGCCACTTAGCTTTTTAAAAAGTGCTTACCATTTTAAAAAGCAGTCCTGGTCAGAAAATAAATACAGATACATAGTAAAGACAGATTCAGACTTAAAAAGACTTCTAAATGCATCACAGTGTGTTTAGAAAATGTACATAGGCTTGGAAGAGAGAAAAAAAGACTATAGAGAGCTATGAAACAAAGTAAATTGTTTATAAAAAATAAAGTCTTTAGAGAGACAGAGTATAGACAGTTACAGAATAAAAAAAAATTTAAAAAAATTAAGTCACATGAGGATAAAATATATGCAGACTCTGGATTATGTATATTATTGTGTTTTCTTTGAATTTTTGAGTGTGAAGTAGCTAAGTAATGAACAAATATACTTTAAGGGTATCTTGCCTTCAAAATTTGTGTTTAGGGATTTGTTGCTTTGGAAAAGAGGTCCTGCTTTTGTTTCCACAGAAGATGAAAACTTATGGATTAATTCCAGACTAATGTGGTTTGATGGACAAAGGACCCCAGAAAGGTTTCCATAAACACTCCCAAAAATTACCTCACCCAACAAAAAACAGAAAGCAGTTTGGAGAAAACTGTGCTGAAATTCCCCAACTATTGTTTATGAATGTTTCTTTACATTTAAATGGGGATATGCTATAGAGATTTGCATTGGTATGCATCTTCATATATTGATACAAACTTAAGGTCAGTTTTGTTATACTGTGTATATGGATTTCTGATCTTGATTAAGGCATTGTGTTTGTCTAGCTCATTTAAAAATGCAATGTATATTTAAGAAATATATGTTAATATATACTCATTTATAACAATCAACCTTGTATTTATGTTAGTTAGGTTTTCTGCATATATAAAGATATATTACATTTAGATAGGTATTCTTTAACTCTTTCAGAGACCTTCAGAATATGGTATTTTAAAAGTTTTAATAACTTAGGAATTTTTATGACAATGAGACACATTTGCTCCTGGCAGCACCAATCTACCTCAAGAGGATGATGGACATTGAAGAGGCTCCTTATGGATTTGTTAGTCATTTGGGCAAAAACTGCTTTTGCTTGGGCAGCTTGATGTTATGCTGTATGAATTAGACATACAGGACCCACAGAAAAATGATGGCTGAAGCTGCCTAAAGAAAGTGAGCCAGTACTTCCGGGTTTCTGCTTTGTGAAAGAGTCTGCCAGACATTCTGCAGGACACAGAAGAAAGTGACTTTAACTGTGAATATAGGTGAAACTGTCTTTGAAATTTCCTGCTTCATAGAAAAGGCTGCTAGAGACTATGGGCCTATGGGCTAAAGATTGGATGACTCAACACTACAGAAGAACTTTGTCCAGGCAGTGAGATCTCTCTGTCAATTCTAGGGTTTTGGAAGTTGCTTATAATTTGCTTCCTGTTTACTTAGGTAATATTATATCCTTCTGTGGTCTTTGATGGAGTTGAAGAATTGATAGTTATAGTTTTTCTTAGTTATGATAAAAGATAGAGTAGATAAAAATATTGTAACTATAAATCTTGCTTGACACCCATTTTGCTATATGTAATTTTACTATGTTAAAGTTAAGACCTTCCTTTATATTTAAATGGAAAATGAGAGATGATGTGGGATTCCCCTATATCCTGTGAATATGACTGATTAATTAATAAAGAAAACAGGCTGGGATTGATAGGGTAGAGTAGATCAAGGCAGGGAAACCTAAACTGAATGCTGGGAGAAAGCTAGGCAGAGTCAGAAATAAGCCAGGTAGCCCCACTGGAGACAGACACTGGAACTTTACCTGGTAAGCCACAGCCTCGTGGCAATACACAGATTAATGCAGATGGGTTAAATTAACATGTTAGAGTTACCCAATAAGAAATTAGAGCTAATGGGCCAAGCAATGATTTAACTGATACAATTTCTGTATGGTTATTTTGAGTCTGAGCTGCCAGGCAGCCAGGAGACAAACAAGCAACCTCTTATAATACATAACTACACTATGGGCAAAGAATAAACACCTTAGAGAAAATATACTAGAAACTTCAAATTGATGGTTCATCAGGCCTATCAAACATTTCTGTAAGCTTAGGGAAGGAATGCCATCCATCCCTCAGGGACTGTTGTAGTAATCAGTAGTCAGGGTAAGGCAAGTAATTTTCTTCAATTGCTTTTGCTCCAATAAATAATCTCCTACCTATCCTCAAGCAAAAAACTAATTAAACTTAGTGGGTTACACATAAAAATAAGAGAGAAAAGCAGGGGAAGGACATGTTGGAAAGAAAGGATTCCATGACAGACAAAGGAAGATGAGAGAAGGAGAAGAGTGAAAATGACTAAACTTTATTATATAAATGTATGAAACTGTCATAAAACAAATCTATTCTTAGGAAATTGCCAAGTTGAGACCCCAGATGGTTCATCTGGGTTATGTTGTCCAGACTGGGGATAACTTGTATCTGCCAGACAGCTGTATATGCCTCATCTTTAATTGTTTATAAAGATGTTTAACCAAATCTACTGCTTGAAGATGATGTGGATCTCCAAGAGGCTGTAATATGACTGAAAATTAGGTCCATTGGTGCATGGCTTCAAATCAGGGACTGTTAAGATGTGGTATACTCAAGAAACCTGCCTAGGAAACAAATACATGTTTGCACTCTGGATCATTTAACCTATGTCTGTAGGACACATGAGGATTGCTGGGCACAATACAGTGTACATTATGAAAGCATAACAGATTAAAAATAAGCTTGTTGTGTTAACCAAGTTTATTGGAGGGTAAAAATATTAACATTGAGCCAGGTGTGTAGGCATACAACCTTAAGTCCAACAATTGGGAGGCAGAGGCAGGTGCATCTCTGTGAATTTGAGGCCAGCCTGGTTTACAAAGCAAGTTTCAGGACAGCCTTGGCTGTATCACTGTAACCCTGTCTCAAAAACCAAAACCAAAGCCAAAAATGTTAACATTCTTAATGGGAAGCATTTCGCTATGGCTGCTGAATGAAAACCTTTCCAAAGCTAAACTATATGCTGTCAGCAAGTAAGACTTTGACCTCTGCTCTAAAATAATAAGTAATATGGAAAACATGTGTAGTTCAGTCTGGTAAGACATCAGTCATCACTGTTCCATACAGAGTCCGAAGTGATCACCAGATCCTTCTAAAGTCCCAGACCAAATTGCCCTATGTGGCATCAGATTCCAGCCTTTTCTTCACCTCAATCACAGCAATTGTCAGGAGTGAAACACTTAAAAATTGGAGCCTTGTGAACTTTATCCAATTCCGTATAAACTCACTGAGTAGGTTGAGCTTTGTTTAGTAAAATACTTTGACTATAATGGCTCCTTTAGTCATGGATCCCCAAAATATCTCTGGCTACAAGACTCAATGGAGGCAAAGTCTACTGTAGGCACATGGAAGTTGTGCCACATTTTACAGTGAGAATCAATATGATGATAGACAGTTATATATAACACATTAAATGGCACTTGATCCTCCTAACCCAGACTATAAGACTTACTGTTGTGTGTCTGCTTTTTAGGATGTTGGAGGAATTCTTGCATTGGTGCCTTCCCATCTCTTCCTTCAACTCTTATGTCTCTTATGTCCACCAATAATTGGTCTCCAAGGAGCTTGCTGGGAATGACGCATTGGGAGAGGGGTACATGGCTATCTAGCAGACAATCTCCCTGCTGGTGCTCCTATGTCCACCAAGTATTGGTCTCCATGGAGCTTGCGGGAATGATGCATTGGGGGCGTGGTAGATGGCTTTCTGGTAGACCAGCTCCCTGCTGATGCTATGAATGCCGAAGGCACCTGGGGAGTGGGGCCCCTGGCCTTTCTCACACGTGGAGGTTTTAGGGAGTAGTTGTCCGGGGTCCCAGGTCCACTGTTGTCTCACCTCCTATGTCCACCAAGTATTGGTCTCCACGGAGCTCACAGGGAACGACACCTCATTAATATTCTTAATGGGAAGTATTTAGCTATGGCTGCTTAATGAAAAAGTGTCTAAAGCTAAA